>VXBW01008336.1:471755-517823 GCA_013400375.1 Thinocorus orbignyianus
CCTGACCTTGGTTGTTCCAGCAATAAGGATAAACAAGGGCCTGTCTGCATACCATTCCTTGATATAATTGGGTCTTATTACTGTGAGACGAAGCAGTTTCTCTGAACAGTGTGCTGTTAATTTCAGAGTTTAGTTAGTTAGAAGAGGCCCAGCTAAGAAAGTAAAATTGTAAAACAGAAAATTGGTTCATTTTACCCCAAACCAGGACACAGGGCTGGAGAGATAGGTTAGTAGGAGATGGAGGAAGAGGAGGAGAAGGAAGGCTGCAGAGCTGTTTCCTAAGTCTGACTCTCTCCCAGCAGAGCCTGGGACCAGCAGTGGATGTTCTCTCTGTGTGAAGGAATAGAATTCTGCTCTGTTTCAATTTTCTTTCCACCACAGCCTTATCCACATTTGTTCAGCACTTTGAGGGCACATCCACAGAGGCTTATAAAAATAAGATGGCAGGTGGGAGAAGGATGCAGTTTAATCTGCTTCTGCTGCTTCCCAAGAGGAATGAGGTTGTCTCTTCCCAGCCACTTTTTCATCTGGCTTTAGTAGTTATCACATCTGTTGCATACGGCAGGAAAATTTCCTCCTTCCTCCCAAACCCAGATCTGATCTAATCAGAAATAGGTACATGCAGTTATAAGGAGAGCTTTTTGTGGGCCTGTTAATATATTAGAAGAAATCCTAATAGGAATCACAGCATATCCCTCTGGATCCTCACAGGAGCCTTAGAAAACACTCCTTTTTCCAGTGCTTCAGAGCTATAAAGTGTCCTTTGTTCCTCTCTTTATTTCCATGCACCTTTAGTGTCACCACAATGAGCTGAAGCTGCACGGAAATCAAAAGGACAAGAGAAAGAAAATAGATTTGTTAAGATGCTTTCTCACTGCAACTTTTCATGTAGCTTGGTTTTCATAAAGGGCTGGTCAGGGTAGTCTCAGTCCTGTTGAGTACTCAAATTCTCAGTTGCCCAAATTCATTGATCAGCTCAGATATCCAAAACCAATACTTGGTGTCAAGGGCCTGCTAGCCTTTGGAAATGTGCCATCCACTTCATAAATCACTAGTCTTTCACTGAAAAGTGCCACCTACTCCTGCTACTCCAAGAGATCTCTGTTGTGCCTAAATGTCTTTAAAAATTTAGTGAATTAATTAAACAGAATAAGCACCTGCTTATTTCACCGAAACTCTTTGGTTTCAGTGAAAGCTGCTTCTACTCAGCACCTATGAAAAATGTATTGTATGAAATCATGATTTAATCAAAGAAATATTTAAGTACAGCCAGAGTCAAGGGCAATGCTAAATTCTGGAAGATTCACATCAGCTATGAAGTCTTGCCAAAACTTTTTGTTGTTTTTTTTTTTTTCTTTTTAGTTAATGTACTGACTCTAAGGAACGATGAGATCGATGCAGACTCATAAGCAGGGAATTGGGAATTGCATGTGATGTGTGGTTCCACATGGTTAAATGTCCACTTGGAAGTGCAATCTTTCATTTTAATGAAAGTTTTGCAGGCATTATATTTAGTAGGCAAGAGACCAAGCATTTTCATTTAAGTGCTCCAAGGGACAAAAATAACAGTCATCCACAAAAGATCTAAAGTGAGTCCTGAAATCCAAACACACTTTTGTCTTTCCCTTATATGTCTTTTCCTTTTCAAGGTTTGCTGACCCTTCAGAACAGAAGTACTTAGAACACTGCAGTCTGTTTTACATATTGATTGTAAGATTAATGGCTGAACAAGCTCCTAAGGAAGTAAAGAAAACCCCAGAATTATGGACATGTTGTAAATGGCCAGACATATTTCTTCTACTTATTCCTTCTTTGCCACACCAATAAATATCTGTTACATAATTCTATGAGCAAATAATCTCTTGAATTTATCTCGGACTCTCTTCCTCTTGCAACAGACCATTGCCAGAAACCATGCCACTGACTCCAAAACTTCAATTGGTTCTTCTGACTCAGTTCTCTTTTTTTCACTTGATTCTTTGAAATTTTGCAATGTATGAAAGCATGGGCTGAACCAATGCATTCTTGATCAGGCAGTTATATTAGCTCCACAGGTAGCTGGAGGATTGCTGGAGCAGAGTACAATGCACAGCACTGAGGTGGGTGAGCTTTTGCAAGAGGGTCAGGAAGGACTGGCACATCTGGAATGCCTCTTTCCTCGGTGAGCAGGGCTGGCATTACTGCACAGTCAGAGGATGCTCCCACAGCTCGCTGATTGTTGCTTGGCACCGAATACAGCAGGACCAGGTGACCTGAGCTCCTCCAGAGTTGCTCACTATCGCGTGGTGCCGGGGAGGGCTTTTCAAGGCATTTAAGAGACTATGAGGTTGAGACCCAGGCCCACTGTCTTCCAGTGGATGTGGCTTGTACACCTTGGCAATGGTATACATGCACGTTCCATCAATGTAGTGCTTTAATCAGGTTGTTGGGGATAGATTTTGCATAAAGTTGAAGCCCAAAGGTTAATTAATTTTATTATTTAACACACTAAGAAAGGGGGGTTCTTTCTTCAGATTCCTTGCCTCAGTGCTTGGAATTAGGTCCAATAATTGCCTTGCTCTTCTTGCCCTGTATTGCTTGGTAATTTCCTCTCATAATGTGTCTGTCACTTGCTCATAATTCACACTCTGTTATAATTCCAGAAAGATCTAAGTAAGGGCTAGGGAAAAGAAACCCACAGAAAAGCTGAAAGTCCAATTTCAAATCCAAAGCAATAAACTCTGTATAATAAATAGGCTGCTCAAGTCCTAGCAAAACAGACCACTTCAAAAACAGGTTAAAAGGCCTTTTTGTGCCAGACCAAGGAGCTGACCTGAGGCTTTTCTTTGTGATCCTTTATTTAACACCAAGGGCATGTTCTGTATCGAGATATAACCAGATCTATCTCCAGAGACCAGTCAGTCTACGAGAGGAGTCAGGCACACCAGAACACGTAGGGGATGCAATTACTGATGGGTCTGGTTACTGTGACAAGCCTGCTCCCATGCAGGAACCCCTCCAGCCTCTCTTACTCAACTGAATTACATACTTCTCTGCTCCAGAAAAACTCATACCTGGCAGTAAGGAAAGAGGATGGTTCTGTTCAATCTGGTTGCAAGAAAACTGCATCTTTGCTAGCCCAGCAGATCACCTGCTGCTGCATGCCCTCACTAGCCCATCGGACAGTAGGGCAGCATTTGTCAAGGGCTGGTGCTTCTAGAACTCCAGAACAACCTTGCTGTCCTCACATCTTGAAAGGACAGTATTATAAGGGCATGTAAGTAGAGTAGGGAGAATAAACTGAACTTGAACTAGTGAAGCAGGAGGGCTGTGGGAAGAACTAGAAGGAAGAAATATGAAGAGAAATAAATATTCAAACAGACAAACTGACACAGCCTGAAATAAACTGTTGGAGGCACTCTGAAGACATGCACAGGATATGCATCAGACAAGAGCTGCATGTGTTGACAATATAGATAAAATATTTCTATAATTATTGAGTTCAAAGCTTTATTTTTAGGTTTTTACCTTTTTTTATGTAGTGTATTTCATCACAACTTGAAGCAACATGATAAATGAAATCAAGACAGTGATTGCTTCCTTGCAGGGAAAACTATGACTGTCAGGCTTCCCATTCTTTCCCAAGGAAGGAGAAAAATATATCCTAAATGTTGATCCACCTCTTTTTTCCTATTTGTTTGCTTCCAAAACCTCCTAAAAATATTAAACATCCTTCTTAACTGCTACCTACTGACTTCTTGAATCTTTTCTCGAGTTTTGATTACTAGCTAGAAAATAAAACTATGGAACTGAAAAATGTTCCCTATGATTTTGGAATCACAAAATTGTTTAATATGTTCATTGTGCTGTTTGAATATGTTTCTAGCTCTGGCAAATGCATGAAAGACTTTTTAATTTTATTTTTTCTTGCATCATCTATTAATGGATATCTCTTTGATACAAAAATTTTGTCTGATCAGCCAGAGAAATAAAAGGAAGATCCTATTTCACAGCAAATTTCTGAAAGACCACACAAAACTAACAGATCAAAACAAGTAAAAAAGACTTACTGCTCAAAGTTAAGCAAATGTATTTTTGTACTATACTTAGTTTGATTTTATTATCCCTTAAGCTATTTTTCCATTAGTCAGCTCTTTAATCAGAGCTATCATCCACACATTTAGACTTGTATTTTCCCCACGTGTGAATGTTTTAAGCTAGTCTTTGTTTTCCTCTGTAGCTGAAAAGGGAAATTCTTATCTAGATGCTCAAATTCACTCATTTTCACATGGGCAGTATCTTAAACTATTTAATTCATATAGCTGCTCTTAGCCTTAGAAGCATTAAAGAAAATTGTGCTCAAAGGACCGCTCCTCATTGGTGAATGTAAATAAAAGCAGATAAATAATGAAAAAATGTCAGAAGAGAATACCCACTCTCCCTCTCTGTCTCTCAGTGAGATCGGTTTCTCATTTCAGTCCAGTCATAAGTGACTTTTGCAGATAAATCGTCCTGACCTGTTTGCCCTTTTGTGTCAAAGCAGATTCTTTGCACAGTAGAATGCAATTTCATCCCACTCTGTGAGTTTCATATAGGCCATGCAAATTAAAGGCACCCAGGGCTCATCTCTACAGTACTGGGAGAGTAAAAGATTGCACAGGCACTGTATTTAGCTCACGACTGGTGTACTACCAACACAAGACTTTCATTGCTGCCATCATATTGCTGCTACTGGTAATAAAATACATGGGTTTGGTGGACTGAAACACACCATTGGACAAATGCAGGAAGACAACAGTGTCTGACACAGCACTATCTGTCATTTAGGTTTTGTGTTCTGATGACAAGGTTAAATAAGACAGACAGCTGACATAGGTCTCTGATTCAACAGGAATATTGAAAAAGACATGAACTCAGCTTTGCTTAACTGTAAGAGAATACCCTGAAGAAAGAAAAAGTCATTCTGTTTTCCCTGAGAAGTTAAACTTTGTCTTCTCGTCACTGACCTTTAGGCTAGAACTGCTGTTCCTACTTTGCATTCACTGGGGTCTTTGTGCCAGGAACTTTTACTGACTTTCTGGAGGTGCAGACTGGTAAGGGAGGTTGCAGGGGAGGGCTGACAGCAAAAGCACAAAGGTACCACCGCTGCCAAGCAGCCCCCACAGCTTTTGTGTGCAGCCTTATGCCAACAGCATTGGCTCTGGCTGCACAGAGATGCAATGCTGCCCGGGCACAGCCATGCCACTGTCACATGTGGCAGGCTGGGACCAAGTCCTTTGCCACACACGCTCCTCAGCCCTGGAGAAAATCAGCCAGTGACTTCTTTTGTCCTGCGAAAAGGCTCAACCTTGTCTCAATAGTCTTAAGAGTCAAAAACATTGATCATTACTAAAACCCTTATCACCACCCGCAGTGGTAATTTGCTACTTGCACTTCGCTCCATGTACAACAGCCAAGGATCCTTTAAAAGCAGCATTTAGATGCATTTTTGCAGTGGACTGCATTGCTTCTCAGCCTATGGTAAAATGTTGTTGCAGTGCTACCAGCACACAAAGTAGGCAGAATCCTTGCAGCATTTGATTTCTTTCTTCAAGCTACATTTCAGCTTTCACTTGGAAGGAAAAGGGAAAGCCTGACGTTTTGGATTGCAATACAGAATAGGCTCAAAGGCTGAAAAGCAACAAAACAACACAAACACTGAAGAATTTTTTTTATACCCTGCTGTTCTCCTTGTAAATTAATCCCAGGATTTTTAATTGTTTTTAAATGTCTCAGACTATTGATCTTCTTGTATTAGCTCATACTACAGTGGGCAATATTTTTAGATAAATGCATGCTTTACCTGTGTCTTCCATAACTTCAGGTGAGCTCCACCACTGCCACTGTCAAGTGTTTCCCTAAAACATTGTCCCTGAGCACTTGGTAGTTTCCCCAGTTTGTACCACATTGCTGTCCTGTCCTGGAGACTTTCAGAAATTTCTCCTTGTTCCTAAGCCCGGAACAAGCACAGAAAAGAATGATGAAACTGCCCAATAACTGTACCATGTGAAGCACATTCTGATTTCTAGTGGAAACCACATCTAGCTCCTTGGGCTCAGGTGTGCAATTCTGTTCCATCCTTTGGGTTGTCCTTTGGATCTGCAGAAGAAGCTTGAACCTTTGACCTCTTATAATGCTTTGAAATGAAGAAGATAAAAAGGTGTAGGGTTGGTGGATGCCCAGCTTGGCTTTTTTTTCTCTGAAGGGCTCCTTGTGCTTTATCACCACGAGAGCACAGCCTTCTGCTCTTACCCATACAGCTAGGACCTCCACCTCACCAGGCTTTTCGCATGTCCTTCTATATCCCTCCAGTGGTTTCTCAGCTTATTGCATGCCAGCCCCCAGACAACTTATCCCCTTCTCCCTCCCACTCACCCTACAGGTGCAGGTTCCCACCTCCAGGGCACTATTTTCCATAAACAGTTGCTCAAAAAGCACTTCAGATGTTTCCTCCTGCTTGGAGGGGCTCTCTGTAAGCCATAACTCTTCATTTTACTTGTATTAGTATCTGTTGTGGAAGAACCCACAAAAAGTCTTGGCTGTCACTATGAAGAGTTTCCTGATGTTTTCTTCTGTCCCCATCTCTGCTTACCTCTGTTTCTTGCCCTTTACATGCCCTATGAACTGCATTTCTGGCCAGTGTTCTCGCTGACCTACACAACAGCGTCCCAGGTCTCTTTACAACAACAGCAATAATAAATGCCACAAAGACCCTCTTCTAAGCTGGAAAACAAGGACCAAAAAGAGCACTGCCATAACAAAACCAGTTTATGTTTAAAAGGCAGCTGTCATGTGTAAAGAGGGCTTTAGTTTTTCAGTCCCAAGTTTTCCCTTCTATGACTGTGTGTGCACTTGCAGCACATCTCCTCCCCTTTAGCTGGACAAAAATCTTGACTTTCTGTTGAAAGTGTGATGTTCATCTGGACTGCGTGTTCTCCTTGACCCTGGGACTGCCTGTTGCAAAGAGACACACTCGGATCAGCCTGTCAAACCCTTTTCTCATTCCTACAGATCCATCCCTTTTACAGGTCTGTGTCTGCACAATTACATGAGTACAACAGTGACTCCAATAATACAGCAATTGCTTGGAATCTGTTAGCATTTCATTATAAACCTGATTTTTGACAGATTTATAACCAGACTGTAGAAACTAACTGCTGGAGGAAATGTGCCATTTAGTCTCAACGTGAACACATTTTCTTTTTCTACATGTTTATATTTTTTCTTACCAGACTTTTTTAGAGGCTAAAAAAATAACCTTATGCTTGTTTTAGTGTACTTATTTTAAAGTGAAAAAAAAACTCCAACCTTTTCATAAACATTACAAAAACGTCTGGAACAGTGGCATGCTTATTACATAGTTCTCTCTGATTTTTCTTGAGAACAGGTACCTATTAAATGACAGTTACTGTATCAGCACATTAAAATACAACTTCACTGAAGAAATAACATCTGAATAAAATAAGGCTAGTAGGTAAATAAAGTGCCAAAACAAACAATACTATTGATAGATGACAGATAGATAGACAGTCCTTCCAATTGCAACAAATATACTGCCATTCATTTTCACAAAACCAAGGTGATAGATATTAATTAGGGACAACATCCTATTCCCTTTGCAGTAACCTGAAGTCTTGCCATGGAGCTTTGCCAGTAACCCCAAGGTAAAGTACTGCACACCTTTTAATGCAGATGGTGGCAGAAGTCACAGGAGGGAGGGCAGAGGAAGGAAAGCAGGCTCACAGGACGGGCTCTGGGTAGAAGCACTTCTTTCTCTGCATTCACAACTGCCCCCTGCAGCAATTCACAGAGTTCTGGGGCAGAGGCAGCAGTAACCATAGACAGGTTTCACTGGGGACACATTGAGCTGGTGCCTGCTAATGTGGTTGCTCCTAACACGTCACACTATCCTTTGAAGTCTATTGGAGTTAGTCCCACCAGGGCTTCAGTCTGGTTTGAAAAAACCTACTTTCAGGCTAGGCAACCTGAAATTTTTCCAGTTTGGCCCACTAGTCATGTTTTCTGGGCCATTCTTGTTTGCCTTTTTACTGACATGAGTGCTATTTCATACACACTTGTTTTCATACAAAAGAATAAACAAAGACAATTTCATACCTCCCAGCTGGAAATTGCAGAGGGAAATGAGAAAAGGCTCCCTCCCTACAGAAAGCACTTTCTTTGATAGGAATTTCAACTGCTTTGACAGTTTTCTAGTAAGGGACTCTGCTTGCAGGGTCCAGTCTTGCTGCAAGCAAAGCACCTAATATGTCTCTCTCCACCATCCTCCTCTGCAGAAATTCCAAGCACAGAATTTGTAACTCCGTATTTTTCAGAAAAGATGGGTCACATGGCTGTGCAGGTGGGTAGCAGAGAGGAAATTTCCCTTTGCACCCACGCAGAGAAGATTTTTCCCCTTGGTCTCAGTGAGCAACTCCAATACAGGCCAGGAGGCTGGATCCTCTAGCACAGCCTCCATAAGAGACCCAGCAGCTCTGTCTAACATTTTCTCGTACCTTTTCTTCAAGGGGAACAGTCCATTTCAAATGTAGGGAATACATTTTAAGTGAGAGAATAAGTCTTTCTTCTACTACAATGGCTTCTTCCCATGGCCAGCCTCATGAAGCAGAAGGCCACTGGGAAAGCAACAGATAGTTTTCTGTGCTTTGGGCATGGGTGTGGGGGGAAGGAACATGCCCTTAATGATTTTGAAGATGTGCGTCAAAATCAATAAAAGCTTGTTTCATTGTGGAAGTAGTCAACTAGTAAGTATTTTTCACCGCAGAGTGAAATACACAATAGTAGACAGATTAATGCATGCCTAGGAATCCTGGGCTGGAAATTTCAAGTTACTCAAGGAAACACTACAGACACAGCTTCCCCTCGCAAACTTATTTAATGTGGGGTATTTTAGTGGGCAAGTTTTGCTTTTGTCAAGCTGAACACTCAAGACACCATGCTGAAGTCCGTTCTGCTTCAGAAGAACTTTTTAAAGACACCAAGAATAATCATGGAAGTGAATGTGACTATAAATTAAGCAGCTACTTGAATGCTATCTTGAATTTACACGGGCTTCTGTGCTCAGTTTTAAGTGTGTTCTTACTGAAATGCTTTCCTGAAGTAGGGTTCCTGACAAGGATTATCATGTTGACTTTGTATGAAACATCTTTTGTAAAAGAAAGCTTGCACACTTCCTTTCATAAACTACTGAATAGTCTTTATTATCCCTGCATCTCTGTGAGAAGATACCACAAAATAAATGAATTCATGCTTATCTGCAGAAATATAACTGGATACTTTTGGAATTAATAAAAAAATCCTTGAGGAAAGAGGAAGAAGAACAGATTTTGACTGATTGTGTTATAAAGGGATGGAAGTATTTCAATACTTACTGTGATAAGGAAATAGTTATGTCAGTATCAGTACATACCCATCAAGGCAAACATGATGGTACCAGGTGGAACCTGTAACTCAATCCTCTGCCACTGTAACATTCAGGAGCAGCAATACAGCACTTCTACCACACTTGAGACTAACGACAGCTAATCGGAGTTAGATTTTTTATTATTATTTGTTTCAGTGATTGAATGTGGGTTGCAGCACTGGTTAACCACATGATCAACCCTCACAGAAAGCATCAGACACGGACTGGAGAAGGTAAAAGATCCAGATTTTTCATCCTGAGGCAGGGAAAGCACTGTAAGCACAGCTGTACTTGCTGCTGCAGGGAGTTTACTGCCATGCCAAAACAGCAGTTTGATTTGGGCAGCTGTCAGGGCCTCAGGATATTGTAAGGATTTCTTTCTGGAGAGTTCCTTGAAGGACAGGGATCTGACTTCGTAACATTTATAGTCTTTGTCCTTTCAGTTCTGTCAAGGCTCTTTTTCCTCCTTTTTTTAAATTAAAAATCTTTTTGAGTTAAAACTGTTGAGTACGGTTCTTTGCTGCAGGCCGAAATACTGCTGTTTGCATTAGTGTCCCCACACTGCCTTGCAGAATCCAGGCATTTGTGACTTGGGGAAAGCACCCAAGTTCTTAGCTTTACTAGCTTAAGTCCAGTCCTCCTATCAGTAGGGAGGTTTCCATCTAGGTCCCATCAGTCATCTCTCCAGGCTATAAAGCAACTGCAGATAATGCCATAGTCTCTTTCTCATTGATTAGGCAGGACCATGACACCAACAGGAAAACCTGACCTACCCAGTTGTTTGCAGGTGATTTGCCCCTGCAATCAGTTCTTCTGAGGTTGGCATCTGCACCATGGAAAGCAGAAGAAAATGGTTTCCCACCTGTTCAACAGCTGATTTCTCTTCTTTATGTGTTGGCCCCCCATAGCTGCGCAGTGGAGGAGAAACTGGACTCTCTGGGCAGCTCTCGCTCATGAAGCTTCACCTCCTCTTTTAGGTGTCCTTAATGGTTTTGAGGACCTGCTCTGCATCTGCATTGATGGTCTTTTCCCAGTAGCCTGAAAAGACCTTTCAGAGCTCTGTGGAGGATCTGCCACATACATGGGAGTAAGATCCTTCTTAATGGAGTGCATTTCATGACATATTTATAGGTGGTTTTGAATGGGCTCCACCTCTGTTACGAATTTCTGTCTTTCGAATGAGTTATTTACTTATTAGACTGCACAGCAAGCAGGGAAAAGAGCAGGGTGCAGTCTCTGAAGCAAGGTGAGCCAGGAATCCTTTCCTACAATTTATTGGCTGCCTAGGTTTTTCCACAAGGTGGGATGCTCCCCAGCACAGTAAAGGACTCCACTCTTGATAAAAGTTCCCTATATTGTAGCAGTTGCATTCAGCTGTTTATCTGCTGTCTGCTTTAGTCTAAGTTCTATACTATTTCAAACCCTTCCACCCTCTCCTGGTATTTTCAAGGTTGTTTGAGAGTCCTTCAGTAGTAAATGCACTTTCCTATCTGGCTGTTAGTTCCTGGGCTTAGACCTGATTTTGCCACGCTGGTTCCAACTATGTTTATTTCCTCTGCATGTCCTTTCTTATTTTGCTGCCCCTCCCCACCACACACACATTTTTCATCTTGGGACCTTGTGGCCTGTCACTGCCTTGTGTTTTGCCATTCATGTCTCCCCTCACCAGATGGGGAATGTTTTCTAGAGGCCCTTGCAGACCTTTTGCAGACACTTATCACATCACCCTAAAGTGAAAGCTGACATCTTTCATGACAATGGGAAAGTATGCTTTATCTCAAAACCCAGTTTCAACCAGGTCTCTTCATACACCCTTGCACTCTTCCACAACCCACTTTGCCCTCCTTTCTCTGAAAACTCTAGTGTTTGCAAGTAGTAATTGCAAACAGTAATTTCCTCACTAATAATCTATGATCTGTGTGTCTCTGCCCATCTTTCCTTCCACCTCAAAGTTAAATGAAGCAAACAAAAATTGTTCCTGGTTAGGCTGTCTTTAGCATGTGTCACCTCTTGACCCTCCCTGGTGAGCCAGATGTTGTGCAGGTCTCACAGTCACTCGCCTGCCAACTGGGTCAGTCTGTTGGACTATCGTGGAGGAAGTGATTGGGTGGTGCAGTGTCTGTCCTTTGTTTTTCTTTTTATTTTTTTTTTCTTTGCTTTCCTTTGCTTTGCTAAGGTTACATTTGTGAGGGGAAATTGCCGCAGAGTCCATGTCATAGGGGGAAGAGGGACACGCTGCCTTAGTTCAGCAAGAGTTTATGTGCTCTCAGTCTTTCCTGAAGTTTCTATCTTGCAGACCCAGCGATTTCCTGTTTCCTTCTTGCTGGCCGTGATCTTCATAGAGATAATGCCAAAGTGAGAAAGCACTGTCTTAAGGCCAGAGAGTAATTCCACTAACTTTTAAGCAGTTAATTCCAGCTTCTGGGGAAACAGCAGGCTCCTTAAATGATCTCCTGTGAAGGTCCTAGGAGTCTATTACATTGCATGTTATTTGTGAAGACAGAGGCTGAAAAAAATTTATCTAGATTGAACAGCCAGTTTAGTGTATTATATCACCAAAGCAACGTGAAAAATTCAGAGTAGTCTCATGAAATAGATAGTAAATGCCTCCTATAGAGATTTGGGACTTATATTTGTCTTTGAAGTTTATTTGTTGGTGTTGATAGGGTGTTTTTAAACCTTGGGTATGTTCAGAGCTACATAGATGCAGTTTCAGTTCTGGAACTGTTATATATGAAGGACATGAAATACGTCCTTTTACACACCTGGTAAAATGGAAAATCTTACGTGTTCAGAAAGGGACTAGTTTGTGATTGCTATCAGGTTTTGTCTACTGTTTTCTGTGAAGGCACCCATATAGCTTTTCTGCCCATAGTTAGTCTGGAACTGGCAGTTTTCCTCATTCAGTGCAGTGCAGAAATGCCAGGGTTTTCTCAAGTCACAAGTATTTTGCACTGGGGAAGTCAGAGTGAGTTGAAGAGGTTCAGTACCCAGTGGGAAGTCAAGCAGGATCTGGATAGCGCTTTTAAAGAAATGAATGAGCTTCAAGAGTGGAAATGTGAGTTAGTAAGGCTCAGTTTCTTCAAGTGGCACACGCTTCATCATCACAAAGCTCACTTGTGTGCAGTCCTCTTCCCTTCCTTCTGTCCCTGTCTCAGTCCATGCAGGCACTTTCTTTTCCATTGGCATCAGCTGCAAGTGGGTTTTATTTAAGCCTTTGTCTCAGGAAACAGTGGTAAGCAGACATGTTTATTCTGCTCCCCTCTGGTAATTTGCTCTTTTTGTTCACAAAAGGAGATTGGAAAGGTGTCCACTTGCAGTCCCATGAGTGGCACATTTACATCATGTAAATGGCCTTCCGGTGAGAATGGCAAACCTTCCTTTGCGCTGCAGCTATCGTTTGACTTCATCTCCACTGAGACATAAGCATCTCACTACGCACCTTGCATGGCTTTGAGTGTGTCCGCTAATTTTACACCAACTTTGCAGACTCTTCAATTTGCCAAGAGACTTGGATACCATTCTGTTTATGTAGCAAAGCCCTTCCTTCTCAGTCTGTATTCAGAGATCCCTGAGGGCTCCTGTCAGCAGACTGTCTTACCTGTGCAGGGCCTGGGAGTCCTGCTTCTATACCACTGAACTTCAGAGGGGTTTTTAGACAAAAAAGGGTCAGAGATTCCCCAGATAAGTTCAGAATTACATGAAGTTGTGTCTGCTTGAAAGGGAATTACCCTGTCATTTTACAGCAGAAATTCACATTTCCAAGTTTTTGAAAGATACAATACACCTTATTTTTCTTCTTGTTAGTGACTTAGGCAGTTCCTACAGATGAGATCTGATCTGATTGTTTTTCAGTGCTAAGTGAATATTTACACTAGTGGGGACTTTATTCATACTATCTGCAGTTGCTTTTCTAAATGTGGTGTTTCTGCATTCAGGGAACAGGAAAAAAAGGCAGAGCATGCAGTGTTTTCAGATGTTATCTTGTACATGATATTTTCAAATTTGATTACAGCATGTAATGTAGCCCTTTCACTGAACTGGGACTCTGGGTATAGGACTCTAAAGCAAACAAGATTTTATAGCTGAAGAAAACATTATAGAAAAGAAAGGAGGTACAAATTTTGAGTAGGTGAATAAAGACCAATGCACAGATTTGTGGTCTACAGCTGTGCTTTACCTCACCGCTGCCGGTCATTCCCACTATACAGCCTCCAAACCCATGTCTGCTAGAGATGTATGGAAAGGCAGTGTTTTGGGGCTAGTTATGGACAGTATGAAATGGGCTCTGATGAACACCTGCTCCCAAACACCACATTTCTTCCGTTATGTGGCTTTAAGTGAAACCCAAAACCATAGTTAGTGTTCCTTGTATCTCATTTACAAGATAGACTTACAGTCTAATACTGAATACTGGCCATATGCCATAAAAAACTATGCATCCTTTGCAAAGAAAAATTAGTATCACAGTTAATTCACTGGAGACTTTTTCCCTGCCTCACCCCATAGAGTTAGAAAGCTCAGGCAAATTGGCACAGTGGTGCCATTGGATAAGTAGTGCAGAGAAAATTCTTGCACAAGATTTATACAACAGTTTTGAACATGCAATGCCAAAAATGTGGGTAGAGGCATTCTTCACAAATATGCATGAAGCCCTTGTATCATGAGATTTCTCTGAGAGCTGCAGATTATTCCCATCTCTAGTAATCAGTTCAGAGCAATTGCTGCCTTATCCAAGGTTCACCCATGTCAGCTCCGAGGTAACTGTTACTTTGAAGCTCCACAGTGATCAGCTTTTGATTGAGCTTCTGCTTAAAGGAAAAAGCAGTGAGGGAGACAAGGAAAACAATTATAGATAGCTGTAAGCCCACTTGCTAGTATATCTACCTTCATAATTCAATTTAAAACATTCCATTAGCTAGCAGGATGGCAAAACGGTTTTGGTTTTTTTTGGTTTGGTTTGTTTTTTTGTCATAAATGCTGCAGATAATAATGCCTTTTTTCCCTTCTAAATTAATTCATTAGCTTTCTGAGCTTGAGGACAACCTCAGAGTGCTTGTCCCACTTGCAGGCTGAAGTCTTTTAATAAGGTAATAGGACACAATGGTGGATAGGCTATCAGCAGGGATAAGCTTAACAGTGAGTTTACCTGTTAAGACTCAAAAAAGCTTCAAAATGTGCATTACTCTATAGATGGGATTCAGTCACCCCCACTTGTCACATCTTAGATCTTGGTATGCCCTAGCCTGGCACATCAGGCATCTCGTCCGGGCTCTTTTTTCAAGCCAGTGAAGAAGGAAAGACTCTTCCATGAGTCAAATCTCACCATCCTAAGATTCGTGTTAAGGACGGTGGTAAGCGCACTGACATCAAGCATAGGCGACTTTCACCATTGAGCTGATGGCAATCTGTTGGCCATCCCTTGTCAACATGGGGTGGAAAGTCCTGTTTGAACCGGTGCTAGCTGAAAGAGTGTCAGACAACTCTTAAAACATGACCCCTTTTCCTGCCTTTAGACAAGGCATAAATTTATCCTGGTCTGAGAGGTTATAAGTCATGCTTTGAGTGGCTAGAAGAAAGGAATGTGTTATTAAGAAGAATTAGTACTCCATGTTTGCATTTCATTAGCACTCAGAGGCCCCAGTCAAGACCAGGATCTGAGGAGATGTGGCACAAAGGGTAGGTGCAACAGTGACAAGCAGGAAAGAGCTTGAGTTTTGGAAGAGGTCACAGGAGGGCTTTTCCTGGCCCTTCAGAGGAGGGCACCCCATGCAAGCAAGGCATCATGGAAGAAAGAGAAGGCAACTGGCATGCTGGTGATTAATGGCAAAGAAAGGGGTATGAGAGACTTTAGCTGTACAAGCAGATGCGATTTTGATGGAGGAAAAGTGAGAACTTAAATACTCCAGTCACTTTCTCATCTTATTGAAACAAGACAGCTAAAGCCACTCTGAAAATGGTGTCAGCCACGGTGTCTCATTCTCCCCAGTGCTGAACGCTAAAAATGGAGTTTTACTTGGAAGATAATGGGAAACACATGAAAATCAAATGTGACAGGAACTACTTCATCCTTATTCTCAGAAATAACAACCTGAAATGTGTAAGTGGCATTTGTTGATAGCCAAAAGCATGTTTTCTTTGGATTAAATGTGTGTAGTAAATGGCAGAATGTTATGCATAGGCTACTACAAACATGCCCCTCAGGTACCTTCATGTTGGAAAAAGGTTTGACGAACAGACAGCTTTTGTGTAGGTGCTTGCAGCTTTCTAGTCAACTCTAGGGGAATCGGTCAGTAGATAAAAG
Source organism: Thinocorus orbignyianus (assembly GCA_013400375.1). Classification (NCBI taxonomy): domain Eukaryota; kingdom Metazoa; phylum Chordata; class Aves; order Ciconiiformes; family Thinocoridae; genus Thinocorus; species Thinocorus orbignyianus. The sequence goes on from VXBW01008336.1 coordinate 487,499, forward strand.
CACTGTTCCACCTCAGGGCAGAAGCTGTCTTTCCAAAACAAAAATATTGGGATTTGTTCAGCACATATAATAAAAAATTTCTTACTTCTGTATGTCTGGAGATGATTGGGGGAAAAAAGCACGCAGGAACCTTCCCCATTTTCTACATATGGAAGTCACTTCAGTTACTTTTACCAATTAAAAATTTAGGAGCATATTCTCTAGAGTGTGACTCCAGAGTGTTGCTTTGCTAGGGAGACAGACACCATCAGAGGGGCTGTTTATCCAACCCATTGTGGGGATAAGTTGAGCTGCTTTCTGTGAGTGGTGAAGAGTACCTTGAAACCAAACAATTCCGTTTAAGCAGATGAAAGCAAGTGAAATGAACAACCTGAATAACTTGTCAGAGGTCACACAGCCCATCAGTATCATGGTTCCTGTGCTGAGTAGTGACTGGTGTCCAGGCTTCAAGCATGCCTACCTTGTTCTTACAGAATTTAGAGCCAAACTTACCCAAACTAGGGGGGAAACCAGAGATTCTAGCTTGGGTCTGCAGCTGCAGCCTAGCAAGTACATACCTGACTTGGTTTAACTCAACTTACAGAGGTGTGTTACAGGAACAAAGCAGCATGAGGAGCTAAGGATGTAATACGGCCTCCCCATCATCCCTGTTGTTGTTAGCTAGTTTAGGGCAACCTCAGGTAGATTTACCTTACACCAGTAGTCACCAGCAATGACTGCAGTGGAGGCTTTTTGAACACGTCTTCCCTACAGTACGGCTTCTTTTGGTCAGGGCACTATCATTTCCTTGACAGACACTGCTTGGGCAAATCCAAGGATGGGATTTGTCATCCTACCCTGTCAGCCTCCTTAAAGGCTGCTTGCTCTTGCCTTCTCCAGGTACTACCTAAATGAAGCAGGAGGTGAGCTAAGAAGCACTGCAGGCTCAGTGGCACTTCTGTTTATTAGCAATTTATACACCTAATGGTGTCTAGCAGCATTGAAGGTTCAAAACTGTTAATACTTCATGCAGATGAGCCCATCTGCAGAAGATGCTAGGTTGGCCTCCAGATCAAAGACTCCACAGGGGTGGCAATTGTATACACACAGGAAGGGATGAAGCCTCCAGCCCCACCCTGTCCTCTCCTTCCCTAGCAGAGTCAAACCAAAGCAGCCACAGCCCTTGTTTAGGAATAGGGGAAGAGGCATTCAACATTCAGCTGGTCACCCTTTCTCCTGGAAGGAAGTCAGTGGCTGGACCAAGGGGTTCTGTCCCAAGGGACTGAATCAGTATGGGGCCATAGGTTAAGCTCCACTGAAAGCACCTATTTCAAGGCAAGGCCGGGAAGAAAGGGCCTCATTTGGATGTGCACTATATCAGCAGTCTCTAGTGACTCTTGTACCCAAAAATCACTTGAATGCAATTATGCAATATAAGTAACTGTGTATAAATATAAGCAAATGCACACACATTTTTAATTAAATGCATGCGTGTTGCAGAAATTTAAGGTCACTTGATAGATGGGGCTAGTGAAATCCTCCCTTCATCCCAGGCTCTGTGTGGTGTAGCGTATCTCTGAGGTATGCATTTAAGCTCCACTCCCTCTGCTGATCAACAAATACAGGGTCAGGTAATCCATGCTTATGATACTAGCAGATAGAGAACTCAGAGAACTTGCCAGATTCTCCTTGGCCTTACTTCTTCCCTCACATACAATTACACGTACCAGTCTGGAAGAAGAACTAAGCCATTCTGATCCATATTTTCACCCTTGTCTTTTCCAGCCACTTCCACCTCTACAACTGGAACAAGTCATCTCACGAAATGTGACATAAAGCAGAAAGCCTTCTGTGTAAATGGGGGAGAGTGTTACATGGTTAAAGACCTCCCAAACCCCCCAAGATACCTGTGCAGGTAAGAAATCCTATTTGGTTACTTTGATGGAGCCACGAATTTCCAGAGATGTTTTTCCTTTAGAGGAGCACATGAACGATTTATTTTCTTGTACTTGCGGCATTAAATATTTCTTCATTTTTGAGTATGTGCATGTGAAAATAGCCTACCAAGCATGACTTCTGTATTCTATTTATGAGGCATAACAGAGGGTAACCAGAAAGTCTTCCTACATGACACTGGCAGAGCAAGTCCCACTGATGTTTACATGGCATGAAGTAACACGACTTGAGGCTTAACATAAACACATACTATAAACTAAATACACTGCAAATAGCAAAAAAAAAAAAAAGGTGTGTGTATAACTGCGTTGGGTAAGTACCCTTTTAACAAAGCAAACTGGTTATTTCTACTGTCTGCTGTAGCAACTGGAAATTTTCTGATGAGACTAGATTCACAACTGGAGTTTTTGCTATTGTGTTCAATTGTGTAAAAACCAATGAATGTTCTGGTAATTGGTGGAGGTTTCCGTTTCATGTGAGTGTCTTGATTCAGGAGGTTGTATGAGTTTAGTTTCTAGAGTGTGTTTGTGCACCTCTCTCAGGTCTTGGTCTGTGCTCTATCGGGCTGTTGCAGCAGTCCATTATGTTGGAGAACACTGGAGTTCACCTCCTGCCTGGTAGCACATCATGTATCATTTATCTCTGGAGCTGAACTAGTCCTAGAGAGTTGAGGCTTTTCGCTGGCTTAAGAAGGAACTCAGCATTTAAATCATGGGAAATGTGCATGGATCTAGCAGGACTGAGTGGAAAAGAGGTGCTTGTATTGAGGATATCACTGTTTTTCAGACAAACAAGAGACTGTCTTGGATTCTTTTGGATTCTTTTTTGAGAGAGAGAAAGAAAGATTTGTGTTAAATCTACATGATCATTATAAGCCAACAGTACAAGATGACCTATGATTCCCCAGGCATCTACCTGCCTGGTTCAACTACCTATCCAAGTCAGTAAAGACTGTCATATGCTTTACCTGCAAAGATTTTCAGTCTGATAGGACTAAAAATCAGACCACACTAATTGTAGTCATGACTGTGTTGGGTGAGTTAGGTGAAGGTCTGTGATGCTTTCATTAGGCTAGGAAGGCATTGACTGCTTGTTGTTAATTTAAACAAACAAACAAACAAGCAAACAAAACCCCCAAAGCAACAGTCAAAGAAACCCAGAGACATCAAACCCCACAATGTTCTGCTTTCCTTGTGAGTTTTCTTTTTTTGTAGACAGATGTTACCTGCACTTTATGAGCTTTGGTTTACTTTGATTTTTCAAGATTGCTTTTCTGCTGAAAGTGATTAGTATTTCATTGATTTTAGAGTCATTTTTAGGTAAAATGAGTATGGAAAAATTACTGACTCTGTTGAGTTGGATTCTTTTTTGAGAGAGAGAAGTAAAGATTTGTGTTAAATTTACATGGTCATTATAAGCCAACAGCACAAGATGAGCAGTTTGCTGTGATTCTCCAGGGCATGTATGAGAATCTACCTGCCTGGTTCAACCTCTTATCCAGACACTGCTCAGAAAACTCCAGAGCAGCACAGCTGAGCATCTTGCAGACCTGATAATAATTAGAATTTTCTTGATAGTTTCAGAGGTATCCCGTTTTCATCGGTACTAGGACTTCTTTTTAAAAAAAAAAAAGTGTTTTTGGCTAATCTTTAATTAAAAGTCTCAGAGACAATTGAATGAAATGGAGTTTTTGTTTTCCCTCTTGTATACAAGAAATAACCTTTAATTCTGGGGCTGGAGTTGAAAGAAAAGGCAACTCCCAAATTTGGCAGATGTGCCTCTGTCTGGGTGGCCCAAGACCTATTTGAAAGCATCAGAACTGTAGAATCAGAGAGGGTGAATCTCATTTACAGTAAGGCAATGGAAAAAGATTCTTATCCTGAGGACAGGGAAAGCCACTGCTATTTTGCAGGGCCTTTTGCTATGCCCTCTAATACTTGCCAGAACTGAAACTTTATGTTGTGCAGTGAAACAGGATGCAATAGATCCCGAAAAAAGAAATAGAAGTGTGAGTACTTGAAAGTGGGTGTTCTGGGAAACTAAAGAGACAAATTATGGTTCTCTTCTTATTTCATTAAAAATGCAGATGTCTACTTTTAATTTTAATATTCCAGTGTTAATTGAACTATATATCTAACTAGTACACATTGCCATCATTGTTCTTAGAAAATAAATCTTCCCCCAGAACATGCCTGTAGAAACAGAATGCTTGAAATATGATACTTGCTCTTCATACTTCTGCCTCAGTAGCAAGGTCACGTTTTTCCATATGGTCCATCTGTTGAGAGCAAAAACAAAATTTCTAAAGCATGAGCCATATAATTCTAAATTGGTTTTATCCCTAACCAAAAAAACATGACTCAGATTCACAACAAGCATGGAATTTTCCAAGTGATATCTCTGGTTCTGTAAACCTCCTATTCTATTAAAAAAAAAAAAAAGAAAAGAAAAAAGAAAAAAAAGTTCCTAAATCCATCTTCTGAAAAAACCTAGCTATGTATTTTTTTTAAAAAAATAAAATAAAAAAAAAAAAAAAAAAAAAAAAAAAAAAAAAAAAGGAAGGTGTTTTATAAAATACATAGTGTAATGATCCAGACTGCATCAGATCTTGTTCTCACAGATACGGGTGTGAACTTAAGAAAATTCCTTGCTTTCAAGAGGTAACCATGTGAAGTACTCAAGAAATGTGTGAAGACTTAGTAATGCATCGTACAGTTACATCTATGGTAGCGTGTATGGTCCCTACATGTCTTATAGTTATGGCTCCAAACTGAACAAAACAGTCTCAAAATATAAGGGATGAAAAAGGAAGCTTTGAGACTACTTAAATAAGCAACTATATAAAATTTTCAGTAGTTTCACAGGAACATTTTGAAAACATCACAGGCTTTGGAAGCCTAGACCCTACTGGCTTCTCATGTGACTCATTCTTAAGTCACTTCTGTTCAGTTGGAAAGGCATCCCCAAGATCACTTAACACAAAAAATCAGGTAGCTTCTTCAATAAACACAAAATTAAGATTGGAATTCCTGGTATTTGTTCCTTACTTGAAGAAAAATCTCTATGAATATAATATCTGTCACGCTTTCAGAGCGTTCCTCTGAAGTATCCTACCATGAAGGCCTTACTGGTCTGACTAATTGATTCCTTACTCACAGATATCATCTTTTGTAGTGCCTTTGTTGTTACTGGAGAGATGAATTTAGGTTCAAGTTAAACTGGATGAAAATAGTGTTTCTCTCTAACAGAAGGATACTGCTTCTTTGCTTATCAGTAAAAGAGTGAATTGCGTAGTTTTAAATAATATAGTAATTTTCTATATCCATCTTCATGTAAAGGCCCTGGTGGAGTAGAAATTGACAGAAGGTTCCTGAAAACAGCAAAAAGAGAAAATTTGTTTCCATGATGACAGTAAAAGTTCCAGAGATACTTATTCAACAGGCAGGATAGAAATATTAATTCTGACTTAGGTATGAAATTAACTACTAAATATGGAACTGCACTTCCCATGAAAAAAAAAAAAAAAAAAAAAAACAAAAAAAAAAAACCAAAACCCAAAAAACAAAACAACATTTTCTTACATTGAATTTGCTTATAGGCAATGTGTGAAACGAAACTGAGGTCGGGATGCATTCAGCCACTTCCCTCATGCCAAAAAGTAGTTCAATGATATACGCTTGATGTTCTAAGAAGCATCTTCAGAAAAAGCAAATACTGCTGTTTGCAACTACTGTGTATACAGGAAAAAAGCAATTATTTTAGTATATGTGGTTTAGTATTGTGGTTTCACCAAGTAAATACAATAAATAAAGAGTCCAAGTAGCCTTTTCTTCAGCAGAAAGGAAATTATAAGGCTCTCACAGCATAAATGTCTACTTGTTGCCCAGAGTTGCTTGATTCTACCTTTTGCTAGTGTTATAAAGAAAATGGTACATGGGTAATGAATTAGAATGAAAGATACAACAAGAAATATGGTCTCAAATCTCTGAGTAGGAAAAAGTGTTTTGAAAACAACACCATCCCAATCTGTTTGTAAAAACACAGTCTACAGTAAACAACCTGCCAAACAGCACTGGAAACAGTGCTGCCCTGCATATCTGAGCAGTGAAATTCCTTCAGCATTCACCCGTATTCATAAGCAGACAGGGTCATCTCAGCTCTTGTCTTGGCTGGCTCACCCTGGACCTCTCCTCAGCAGCAGGTGCTGCAGTCCATTTGCTGGCAGTGGTTTCAGAGTGAGTATGAACACACCTGAATTCTTTTCAGCATTGTCTCCACAGGGATGACCCTGCTTGCTATGGAAGCAATTTCAGCATTGTCTACACCAGCGGGTTCCAGTTGTTTTTGTCGCCTCCACAGCTGCACCAGCATCTGAAAACAAGCACAGATGAAGCAAGAAACCACCACTGGCCAGTGACAGAAGCAATGCTTGATGCTTCTAATCAGCAGCATGGTCATTGGGATTGTGTAGGGTTTAGCCTGACGAACAACACGTAGAGGTCCCTGTGAAATGAATGCCAGTGCAGGTGTGAATACCAGCTTTCCAGGGATGGGTATTTAACAAGATCACTATAGTGCAAAATAAATCTGAAATCATGGTGGTAAAACATTTTTACTGTCATTCAGTAACACAGATCAAAATACTTTCTATCAAAGGCATTTTGCCTTTTATCAAAGACATAAAAATTCTTCTGTCACGCCCAGCAATACCACTTTTTCATGACAGAGTTACCTTTGTTGCATTTTTCTCAACTGAATATGTCTGTGGAGACACGTGTATCCGTGCTGTGTGCTTATCAAGAGATGTGACCTTGGCTCTGGAGAGCATAAACTCACTTAACAAACAAGTAAGTCATTACTTATGTAATCGTCTTCAAACAATCATCTGCATCCTCAAACTATATCTTTATTATAAAAAAAATCATTCCTGTGTGGTTTATTTAAATAGGATACTGGTGTTTATGCCTGACACTGGTCCGCTGCAAAAGTGATTTTTGGGAAGTCCCACTTGTGCAAAAGCAGCGTCGCTGATTCTTGCAGCTAGAGGTTATTGTGGAAGACTGGAATGTGAAAAATCAGGACAGCTTTCAATGCACTTGAAACTCAGATGGATAGAAGAGGTGGAGAATTGCTCTGAACAATATGCATTTGCCAATAATAAGGCTCTTCAGCACCTGAAAAGTAAATGATGGTGTCATTTGTAGGAAAGTTATAAAGGAAAAGGAGTCTAGCACCTGACTGGCAGCAGGAAAAAAAGAGGGAGGGAATTCTTGCATCATTGCAAAGTCATGGAGAGCATCAAAAACACAGGCAATGCAAGTGACATTTATTCTAGGAAGGAAATATCAAGTAATTTCAGTTTACACGCTGGGTAGGAGCGGATAAAAGAAAGAGGAAGAACGAAGATTGAAATCTGTAGATGTTTAGTATGGCGGACAGTCATTCATAACTGTGTCTGAAGCACAGGAGCCTGTATTGCTATGGTGATATTTTGGGACCCTGACCTCCACCCCAAAATGGAGAATAAAGGTGAAGGAAGAACTGACAGCCAACAGTAGAAGAAAAGGCAAGCAAAGCACAGAGAAGAAATTCCTTCATGATGACCAAGGAATAACCTTCACTGAAGTTATCCACAGAAAAGCTTATGAACTGAATGGGTGGACAGATGTGGGGCTTCAAATTATGAGAGCACCTCTGTCCTCTCATCTTATTTATTGACTGGACTGACTATTTTCCATTTGTCAGCCATGTTGAATGTACTTCATATCTTAGTGTTTGAGTTTGTCTTCTCCCTTTTTTGGATTTTTGGGTTTTTTTGGCTTTTCTGTGATTGCTGTTTTAACTATTCCCCTGCAAAGGAAATTATTGGAAAACACAGTGAGTGACAGAGCCCTGGAACAGTCTGCCCAGGGAGGTTGTGGAGTCTCCTTCTCTGGAGACCTTCAAGAGCTGCTTGGAGGTCATCCTGCGTAATGTGCTCTGGACAATCCTGCTTTAGCAAGGGAGTTGGACTAGATGACCTCTAGAAGTCCCCTCCAGCTCTGACAATTCTGTAATTCTGTGATCTGTGATTCCATGATTACAGAAATAGGGATATCATGATATTTTCATAGATTTTATGTGATTGGTGAAAGCAACAGCATAAATTGCTGTTACACACTGCATTGCAAATTTTAAAAAACTCAATCTGGTCCCATCATGAAGTAGAATAAACAATGAACTGATGCACGTTTTTGCTAGCCCTGATTCTTCTTTCTTTTTCAAAACAGACAAGCAAAAAGACTTCCTAGATTTTTTTTCCTCTGGTGGCTTTTTCTGTAAATTTTTTGAAGTGTTATCTTCTGGAAAGTTTACCATTTCTTGCATCTTTTCTGAACATTTTTCACTAACACCTAACCAGGAGGTCATTTAACGCGCTCCCATCTCCATAGGCCAGCCGATGTCAGTCTGTTAGTGCAGCAGTTTTGGTGTACTATTGCTTATCACGTTTTTGCCCTTTAGGTGCCAACCTGGATTCACTGGAGCAAGATGTACTGAAACTCTGCCCATGAAAATCCAAAACCAAGAAAGTATGTTAAAATAATCTGAACTTTGCTTTCTTCCCCAACTACAGCAACAAAATCAATAGTACTTGGTGTTTTCACAGTTCAGCTGGAACTGGCCTCTTTGCACACTAATTTATGACCTGATTCTCTAAAGTAAAATCTGTACACCGTGGCATTATTGACATCCAAAATGTTTCTCATTTGTGTGATTTTTGATCTTTCCATCCATTTGCAGATGCATTTGTATTGCACACACTGGCAGCTTTCTTGTTTGGGAGACTGCTATAAAGTACAACCCTAAAAATGCAAACTTATGAAGATGAGTGATATACAGATCATGTGTCCTCGCTGCCTTGTGGAAAGTGCATCCTAAAAGCAATTTGGGAATTTGGAATGCTGAATTTCTGTCTCACATCTCGAAACATACTTTGATCTGGATTGGTTTGGTTTTGGCTGGTTTTTCAGGGGGGGATTTATTTTCATTTCCACAGAGCAAATGAGTTGCTCTCAACATATTGAGCCATTTTAACATGCTAACCTGAGATTCAGTTTCTGAAAGTGAACTCACCAAGTCTTATCAGTTCACACTGAAGGAGCTTCTTTCTTAGCATATATTCACCTCTTCTCTTTTCTCTGTTTTTTCTCTACCATTTTTTTTTGTTTGTTTTTCCTCTCAGGTGCCCAAATGAATTTACTGGTGATCGCTGCCAAAACTACGTAATGGCCAGCTTCTACAGTACGTCCACTACCTTTCTGTCTGTGCCGCAGTAGACGCATGCTCAGTCGGTGCTGCTTTCTTGTCGCTGCATCTTTCCTCCAATTTTTTTTTTTTTAATCTGTAACTAGATTTATTGCCTAAGGCCTAATATTGATTGTCTCTGCCTTTTGCATGAAAATGATAACAAAAAGCAATTGCAATACTCTCCTGGATTGTTTAGCATTGAGGTTATGTGGAAATGCCAGACTTAGGAATGTTGTGAAATTAACACTGAATGGTGTGATGCGGACTCCCCACTGACATGAAGCAGTAAAAGTACAAAAATGACATTTCTAAAGTCTCATATTTTATTTGCCACAAAAAGCTTATGAGTCTCTCTACAGGGCAGTACTCCCCCAAGAAAGGGACAGGTAAAGTTAAAGGTAATAGGACATGCTTACATCATTTCTAATGAGCGCACACCAAACAGGATCGAAGTGCTCTTCCTCCTCATTGTCCAAGTTACAAGAAGAAAGGGCACAGAAAGAAAAAGGAAGGGGGGAGAGAAAGCATAAAGAATGGGGTCTGACATATTTATTTGTGGGTAACAGGTGCAAGAGATCAAGTATTTCAGAGCCAGATTAATTGGACGAATAAATTTACCAGCACACACACACACAGAGGACTTTGTCAGACTGCTGGTAGGATCAGCACTGCAGTCACATACCTCATAAGCTTTCCCATGGTTAGTTATTATTACTTGTCAGGGAGGAAACCAAAAGTACACTGAATATTTATTTTCTCTCATTGGCTATAACAAAGTTAAAGATAACATATAAGAAAATTGCTTAGATCTTACATTTTAATGCATGTGTACTCTTCACAATTAATTGTTGCTGGCATCAGAATGTACTATGATCTAAGAGCAGTATTATAGGAACTATTTTTTTGATGGATTACTTACCAGCACAGAAAGATTTCAGAGACTATAGGCTAGCTTAATTTAATTTCCATTAGTATACAGGACAAAAAGCTGTTAGCATGTACTCGACATTTTGGAGCCTGAAGTGATGCATAGGTTTTCTTTCATACTGATGGATGAAAAATGTCCATACATAATTCATACTGCCCATCATGGAAGCTTCCCATGTAAATCCCAAGGGTGCTGACTGGAGACCGGACTTTCCAGCATTCAAGTGTGTAGTTTTATTCCCTTATTTTAAAAGCTTTATTAGTGTGAGTTATTTTTAAAATGCCTCTGGTAACTATGGATTTAAAAATTTTTATGCTGTTACAGTATTTAAGTTTATGAAATGTTAGATCTAAATGACCTTTTCTGTGTATTGTGGTGAAAAGTGCAATTAAGTTTTTCAAATCTTAGATGAATCATTTAAAAAGAAGTGGTGTAAAAATATAAGATCCATTTTTTGCTGCTTGATTTCACCCTGAAAACTATGGAAGAATTGTATGTTGGTGAGAAATTCATTTTACTACCCATTAAAAAAAATAAACAAGGTTTAGGTGGGTTTTCCTTCATTAGTCCTTCAGTTTCCTAACTCTGGTTGGGATTTTTAAACTAATCTTTGGGCAGTAGACACCAGGCTGGGATTTTCTGAAGGTGCCTCCATGGAAAAGGTGTAGATATCCCTGCCTGGCTGCAAAAGTTGTGCTAAACTGCAAGTATCTAAGCTGGTCCAGCCCTTCTGCCCTTGAAGTGCATTAGCAGGAGAGCACAGCACTGCCTACCTTCAGGCTACTCTGAGAGCCCCAAGCAATGGCTATGAGATTATGGCGCTTCTGCCTACCCCTGCATCTGCAGTATACTCAGGGTTATTAAACTGCTACAAATCTTAAACTAACACTTTCAGAAAGGCTCCAGTGAGGGTTCGCTTATATTTAAAAAAAAAAAAAAAATCAATGAAGAAGCATTTCTATGACTTTTTATTATTACACACAGTGCAGACCAGTGCATACAATTAAAAAGGACTTAGAAGGAGAGCTATCTTCAGGCAAATGTTGCATTTGAGACTTCAAGTCAAGCTTATATTTTAGACCTAGAGTTGCGGGTGACACTAACTTAACTCTGTAGATACTGCTTTTGTGAAGTAAAGAGCAAATTGGGATGCTAAGTGGCATAAGTGCCAGTAGGAAACAAAAATGTACATGTGAACTGTACAGTGCTATCTAATTTTACATGGTATCAGAAGGGGTTTTCTTCATTTGGAAAGAAAGGGTTGATGGGCTTGCACACCAAATGTGCATACTGATGAGCTGTTACTGTCTTACGGCTCTGCATTTGACCATTGAGAAAAAGTTAGCTTCAGAAATCTGCCCTAGAGTTGGTATTTGTCAGAGTACTGAAATTACAAGCTTTGCTGAGGGCCTTTTGCAAGATCAAAATAAGGCCAAAGGTAAGCATTCTGGAAATCTCCTGTCCCAACAGAAGGCAAGACTAACTGGCTTATCTTGGCAGTGGTTTGGTTAGACATAGAGGATTCACTTATCATGGTGCACTAGAAATGTGTTGAAAAGGGACACAGGAAATTAGGTGGATCTCCATTTTAAGTAAGTTCTTCCATAGAAATTACTTTCCTTTCTGTCAGTGGAAATGTGAGCATAACTTGGAGAAGATGTGAGGGAGACTACTGAAAAGTACATGTTTAGGCTGACTGTTCCTTGGCTTCCAGATTTGCAAACACACCAAGCCATAAGACAGCCAGCTGTGACTGAGAAATGACGTCTCTTAGATTCCCCACTGCTACAGTTACCCCCAGCACTGCAGCTATGCAATTTTTTCCCTTTAAGTGGTGCATACCACCACTGCAGACCAAGGGAAACTGTAGAACAAACTGTGCTAGTTTTTCTCGTCTCTGGAGTCTGGCTGGCATTCCATCCCTTGAGCACAGCTCCTACCAGGTGGATTCCCCAGTACTCTTGCTTTTTGCTGCAGCAGCTTTGACTTTGAAATTCGTGGTCCTCCATTGGTTCGTAAGACGTCATAAAGTGGTCCAAAAAAGTATTGCAAAAATATATTTGCTCTGTTTGAATGTGTTTGAATGAAGGCAAGGAACAAAGGCAAGCGGAGGAAAATAAAAGCAATCAATTAACATGAAAATTTTGGCAAAATTTTGTGTAGCTATGCATGAGAAGTCTTATAGCAACACTGTGCAGAATGATCCCTGGTTTAAGAAACACTGACGGAGTCTTGGTTTATTAGGAGGCTGAGGAAACTTCTCCAGACCATAATCACTCTTTGTCCTCCCAGATACCTAAGATGGGCCAAGGACCCCATCCAAATGGCCGACTGACTTGCTTACTTCACTAGTTAAGTGTTAGATATTGTATTGTCCTATTGTATAGAACAACTTGTGGAGTATGAGCCACCTTGGGCATGGATTGAATGTGATCCCTGCTTTCCTGAAGGCAAGCATTTCAGTATGGGACACTAGTTTAAACTGCATCCATTTCAGCTCTGCCATACTTGGTGAGCAAGAGGGACAAAGAGAAATTTCTGTTTTGATGACAGGCTCTATCTCATATTGTCAAGATGAGACTAGTTGAGAACCTAACAGAGGCAAGAGTTGAATAAAGCTATGGTATTCTAGAGGGATGACCAAAACTGCCGTGTGTAGAATTTTAATTTTATTTCAATTCAAATTACGTGCAAAAGAAACTTTTTTTTATAATTTCTCATTACTCACAGAACACATTTACTAAGAAAACTAAACAATGACTTAAGAAACATGGCACCTTCATGCATCAGAGGGGAAACTGGTCTCCCTGGACCTCTCTGCTACTGTATGCAGTTGATCCAAATGTGTTCTTCCTTTGTCAGGTGCAAGGTCACCACACACACCTGCAGCTGTGCTCACCCCTCACTGGGCAGGACCGTGTCCCCAAGCTGCCCAACCCACCCAACTTTATAGAGTAGCCACCCCAAAATATTGAGTGCCCAGCAGCTGTGGCACACGACTCACAAACACAGCATGCTGTCCTGGAGGACCTGTTCCACCCTTTCCAGGCATTACACTCTTGCTCTGTAGACCCTGGATCCCAGCATGTTAAAGTAGATCCAGTCAGTTATAGCTGTAAACCACTTTTTGGAAAAAAAAATCTTGCTTCCCAACATTTTTTCTTCCAACACTGCCCCTGCAAAAATCACATCCAGAATGAAAACAGAGTTGTTACAAAATAATTATATTTATTCTTTGAGAATCAGGACAAATATTCAATAGAAACCCCATTGCATGTAAAAAGTATGCAACACTATTGGGTTAAATAGGAAATGATCAAAAATAATGACCGGTTTATAAAACTGTAAGTGTTGGGATATTCTGCTTTCTTTTAATCAGGTCTAGGGAATGTAGCTAGAAATACCAAAAACAAATAAGAGCTACATGGTACCTAGGTTTGGATAAGCAATGCATGTTTCTTCAGCATGTTTTCTTGTTAGGACTTTCAGCCAGAATATATCTCCATTCTAAGTACCAGCTTCCCATTGAATTAATTGAAATAGAAACTGCATGATATGAATGACTTCCCATAAAATTATATTACATCCAGGCTAGGTGTCTTACCTATAAGCGAGCATAAGTACAACAATATAATGCATGGGCATGTCATTCATTTTATTGAAGAGTTAACCAAGCTTTCTATGCAACTAATGTATATTGTTAACAGTGTTCATGCAGGCATGTAATACTAGCTCTTTAGGAAGAAACCTGGATGGATTCCAATTTACTTAACCCTTAAAATGTTACTGATGAGCAGGAAAGAATTGGCACAGTCTCAGAGTCTACAAACTGTGAAAAATCCAGTTGGTCAGAAAATTAGGATTTGATTTAAATTTCACAGCACACAAGGACAAAGTCAGAGCTACCACTGTTACAGTGTTGGCCCTGTGGAAAGGGTCTCCTAGGGTACCTGCCAGGGAAAAAACTTGTCTTCCTCCTCACCACCGGCTGCTGGGATCTGGGAGTGCTAATTTAGGTATGTGATTCTTGTAAACGGTATCAGGCTTTGCACCCCAGGATGCACCCAGCTGGCCAGCAGGTGATTCTGCTGAGACGGGCTCCCACTGCTGAGCAAACAGTCCCAGCAACCTCCACGTTGCAACCCACAAGAGCAAGGAACCACATACCCAGGACAGGAGCAGGGCCACAAGGGAGGGCAATGCATGACCTGCTTGTAGGGGAATGCCATGCCTGTGCTTTCATGGTTCTGCCTGGAAAGTATCAGACATTTTACATGGCATCATCAGGCCATAGGCCCCTTTATCTCAGTTAGATCTTTAAGGTTTAACAGTACCTGTTGAGTTCCCTGCACTGTGGCTGTTCACATCCCCCATACGTATTTTGGTGTGTAACCTGAGCAGAAGAGCTGGTCATGTAGTTTACGGAGGTGCACTTGAGCACTGTCCACGTAGACATATGCCCCTTTGTCCTGTTTCATGTGCAGACCCAGAATAGCTGTAATTCTCGTATGTGATTTATTTTTGGGTACAGTGTATTGCTCTTTTCTGAAACTTTTTCCTTTTTCTTTCTTTTTTTGTCAACTTTCTGCATTGGCAGAGCATCTTGGGATTGAATTTATGGGTATGGACCAATCATTCCTTTTAGCCTGCAGATTGTAGAGTCTGAGAGATAAACCCCTTTTTATTTTTTTTCTCCACCTCCCCTTTTTAATTCCTAATCGATTTCTTTATGCTTTAAAAGGGATCATACAGCTATAACAAACACCCTTGTCAAAATGTTAGCAGAGATCAGCTCACTAGAATAGTAATAGTGATAGGATATTCCAGAGCTAAGGAGTTCTATGAACAACTGAAGTAATCATAACATAGTGTACATGCATTTTTCTGCATTTTGACTAGTTTTGACATTTGCTTTTGCCAAGTTCTTCTAGGGTTGCCAGATTTTTGAAACACTGTAAATAATAACCAAAATGACTAGTCCATGAAGAAGATTAAAAAAAATAAGAAAAAGAAAAAAAAAAAAAAAGAGAAAAAGTTAACCTGATGTAGCCGCTGAAAATTCACAGTTTTGAAGTCTAGTTTCCAGGTAAAGTTTAATGTCTAAACCCACAGCTAGATATGTCCATCAGATTCATATAAATGTGTGTAAAGCATATACATATACATATTTATTTCTAGGTCTGTAAATTAGAAATGAACTGAAAGTTTTTTAGAAATTTAAGTAGAGGTTTACAGCTAGACTCCAGATCTTCAAGTCAGCAAAAATATATACACTGTTTCTAATACCAAACTCATATAATACTATTTTTATACTTTGGCTTAAATATAATAGAACTAGGTCTTACAAGTTCTCTTCATGAATAGACTGCTCTTACCTGGCTTTAGTAATCAGAGGTACAAATAATGCATCTCTTGAATAGGCTGACTTGAAGTTGAGGTCAGTTCTAGTATGAAATCTCCCAAAATTCTTGGCAAATGAGAAGAACCAGGCAGTGTTGCTTTTCATACAGTTTTAGTTCATTTTCCCATTAAAAATGCCCCTACAAAATGTCAGTAGTTTAAGCTGTGACCTGATGAAAACCCATTACAAGCCCAGATTTTAAAAATCCCTCAAAACCAAGCTTATTGTTATTATTATCACAAGATAATATTAATTCTCACTTATACATACTAGAAGATATGTGCCTACATTATCATGCAAGGAATTAAATTACAATCCATTAAAAAAGGACTTGCAAATTTTGCTTTATTTGTAAAGTTACATCAATAGAACCACCTCTTGGAATGAAATTCTTTTAAAAATCCCTGAAGACCCGTAAGAAAAAATTTAAAACAGAGCAAATTTAATCATGTATAAATTAGGGTGATGTGAAATTAAGTGCATAATGTGCATGTTCGAAAGGCTTCATATAGAGGGATTTAATATCTTGGCTTAAGTCTCATGCTGATTTGATTTTCCTAGCATTCTGCACGGGGGGAAAAAAAAGTATTCTAATGTTCTGTAATACTTAACAGGCTAAAACTTTTTCTAAATTCTTACTGCACAGACATTCCTGTACGGACTTTTCTCTGAGGCTGATATTAATTATTTTCAAGATCATTTGATAAGCACTGTATTCACAGCACATGTTATTTGTTGGGCATCACTAACTGGCTCTGTAAATATTAACACCCCATAGAGAGAGGGATGGCAGTTTTGGGGCCATGAGCAGTATAACTGCAAGTGCCTCACGGGACTTAGCTCCGTGCTTCGCAAAACTCTTCTGGCCTTAAACAGAGGCCGAGGCTCATCCTCAAGACACCATTCCACCTGCAGAGCGGTGGCCAGGATCTCCAGTCATGTCCCAACCGCCAGCAGCCCCTGCCACTGCAGCATCCCCTCCAGGATACCTGGACATCCCACTGCTGTCCTGGGCAGCAAGACCCTGTTAGCCTGGTGTGCAGCCAGGTTTCCATGGGAACTTGCTGGTTTCCTGGGCAAGACGTGCCTGGACACATGTACCTTCCCAGGTCGCCATTCCCCCGTGGCTTGAGGGAGGGAATGGCAGTGGCATCATTCATGAACACTGTGTCAAGCTGGATCACCCTAAGGGTCTCATTTTGAAGGATATGGGAGGAAGTTAACGCAATGGAAGCAGATCCAGTGGTTTACCTCTCCCATGTCCCTCAAGACCTACAGTCCCAGCAGACACGCCAATGTGAGGACTGTTGCTCAGGGCTGCACCCACAACCCTGGTCCCTTGCTGCACCCCCACTCCCCTGCGGTGGTTGAGAGCCCAGCAGTGTCCAACACACAAGGGAAAAGCCTCCACCCTCTGGCAGCCGTAGCAAGGCCATCATTGGCCAGCCTGGCTCATTTGCAACACCCTCAGACTGGATTAAAGCTCCTGGAGTCAGTGCAATGTTACCCTGAGTAAAAACTACAGGGAAGAATGTCCACTGTTAATTAGTGTTCCTCCTCTCCCCTTCCCTCCAGAAAAACAAGTTGATATGTCCTTATTCATTTTGCATTCACAAGCTAACAGCTGACAGCATGAACAAAATAAAAGAATAATTCAAAGCCTTTCAAATTTGCCCCTAAATTGCTTAGCGTGATTGTCCTGTTTCCTGTGACATCCTCGTAATACACCATTTTCATGGCTAACTAATAAGCGCTTTCAGAAGGGGCAAAACTGGGAAGGGGATCAAGTGCCACTAACTAGCCTAGGCGAGGAGTTATGCTGTATGAGAAATCCCTTCACACTCTGCTTCAATCTTCTTTTTCTGTCCCCAAGCTTTTCTTCACTCTGTTTTTTCCAGTATCAAGCATGCTGTGCCAGGCTTGCAGTTGACTTCTCAACTCTTTAACCTTGTCTTTCCCTGTATTTCACTTTCCTCTTTTTCTCTTTATCCTTGTTTGGTTTGGTTTGGAGTTTCAGTCCTTTCTTCCTTCCCTTTTTTTTTGGTTTTCTATTCTTGGAGTTAAAGTTTGTTTTTCTTTAATACATTTTTGCAGCATCCTTGTTTTACCAAACTCTCTTCTTCCCCCCACCCCCCCCTCATTAATAATCAGTACTATTAATTTTGTCTGACAGTGCTCATGACCTGTTTGCTGGTGTTTTGGTTTAGAGTGGGTTTGGCTTGTGTCACGAGTTTGTTCCATGGTAAGGTGCGTTGTATCAGAGAAATGAATATTTCTTTTTACTTTGTGGTTTGTTGTCATTTACCCGCAGCAACTTCAAAACTAAAACAGATAAGCCCAGGAAGCACGCTGGAAGAATGACTGCTTCCTCTTGAGTAGAGAGCATTTTCTCCTCAACTGGCATGGCATTTTTGACAGCACTTCATTTAAGTGCCTGAGCTTGGACAGAGACCCGTGGCATATGTGAGAGACCGTTGTGTGTCTCTGTGCATCCTGGTGATTGCTTCACAGACCTTTCATGTTCATTTAAGTTCGTTCCAGGAGGAATAATGCTGGAATTTATCCCAAAAATAGTACAGAGCTGTACAGCTTTTAGTCATCCATTTATTTTTAATCACCTGATGGTATTCTGACTGTGATCAATATTACAACCTGACGTAACACCACCCTCCCAATGTGGATACTCCAGAGCAAGTTTTCTGGACTGTCTGCTTAATCAAAAATAAGACTTGAGGAAAGCTAGGCACCTATTTTTGTTCCTGAAAGTAGGAATGCAAACCTGCATCCATAAAGTGCCACACAGAACGTGCCTCTGTTTCAGCGCTTCTACATAAGATTTCCCGACACAGCATGGAGCAACGCTCTCTGCCAAGTGTGAGTGAGGCCGGGAAGCATGGGTAGCTGCAACCCAAACATTACCAGTGCAACGAACATCTTTATAATAGTGAAATATCTCCGATGAACAAGATTGGTAACTAATTGTTGTCCCTGAGCAAGCTGCCACTCTAGATAGAGCAGTTCCTTTGTTGTACATGAAGAGACACAAGTAGAAACCCGGCATTTCTCTGATACAAGGCACTGCTGATTGTTGATATGGCTGTGTTTTTGGAGGAGCACTGGAGAAAGAGTCTAAATTTTATGACCAGAGCTCAAAACCTATCTTCCTTTTCACTGGTGATACAATTACAAGCCAAGCTCATGTCTCAAATATAGAAAGTTATTTTGAAATCTCTCCTGTAAAGACAACTGAGATATAAATTGGCATGGGGGCAGAGGGATATTGGATATGAAAACAATCCAAGAAAGCATAATAAGAAAATAAATTTCTCTTAAGGTCTGTAAAATTGGCCTTCATTCCAGCTGTCTTTGCAGAGTAAAACTTCCAAAGCATTTGCAAATAAGTATTATTACCTTAGCGTATTGCATTTTTATTTCCAGCAAATGCTGAGTGTTTGTCAATTGTGAAGTTGTTTCTTAGATATTGCTCCTGTTGACATAAAAAAAATATTACTTTTGAATATAATTGTATGGATGACTGTTCATCCCCAGTAATGTGTTAAGAGCTTATGGTGTAGTCTTGTTCTCCTTGCAGTCAATAATGAGTTTGCCTGAAGTGTGGTGGCTGTGTTTCAGTGTGGCTGTTTAAATCTGTGCAGTGGTTTGTAGCATGCCAGCTGTTGACTCTGAGCTCCGTGCCTAGCCATCCTCCGTGTTGTGACCTTCTCTGTTTTTGTCCCTTTCTAGAAGCTGAGGAACTGTACCAGAAACGGGTGCTGACCATAACTGGCATTTGCATTGCTCTTCTAGTAGTTGGCATCATGTGTGTTGTGGCCTACTGCAAAACCAAGTAAACTTTTCTCTTCTTTTTTTGTATCTGTGGTTGTTGGTCAGGGCCTTCCCCATTGACTGAAGCTTCTAGTCTGCTGAGCATAATGTTGTTTCTGGGTTCCTCCAGAGCTGAACTGAAGAGGCAAACCTGTGGCCAGGATGCTCTGGTCCAACCTAGATGGGTCATGCAGAACTCCATGACCACCAGCAGTGCAAAAATAAGACAGGTATCCCAAAGGGTTTTCACCCTTCAAATGTGACTCTAGCAGATCTCACTGACTGGAAATTCTTTGTCTATCACCCAGCTGTTTCCTTAGCTGGAAAGGAACAAACCCCAGCACTGGAATCATGTTCCTCTCCAGCAGTAAATTTTACACATCAGACTAGTTTGTTTGTACTTGAGGCCAGATTAATTGTTACGAAATACCAAAGGCCAAGGACTGAACATGAAAGCACTCCCAATACAAAAGTAGGCACTTAAATGCGTTCTATGAGTCTCTGTAAATTACTGGGGGTGACTCTTAAACACACATAGGCACTCTGGACCATAAATTACACTGAACATTAGCAAATTCTGGCTGCTCGTATAAATCTCCCCACCAAAACACAGAAAAACCATATTATAAATCTTCCACATTGAGGTAAACCTGATTTACTGTTGCAAGGACTGATTGGCAGTTGGGTTGTTGGTTTTCCTTGTAAGCCCCACAAATAATGGATGTGTTAAAGGCGGGGGAGAAGGGGAACCATATGCCCCTCTACATGCTGTTCCCACCCACAACTCTGTGGAACAAGTAGGGAATGATTGAAACAGAAACACAGAATCTGATCAATACTGCTCTTAGAAATGACAACTAGCAAGCCAGGGCAGCTAATCAATATCTTTCCTTCTCCAAAGTTCATCAGAATCAGCCAGGACATCCCCATGAATGAAGTACAGGTCCTGAAGTATGACTTTCTGTATAAAGAGTCCCCAGAATCCACCAGGGGTCTCGATGCTTTGTCCCACTTTGTCCCACTTTGTCCCAGACATCAGCATTCACTGCCAGCCGAAAGTGAAATGTTTACAAACACAACTGCTGAGAGTGAAAGTAAGCTGCCAGTTCATGGCCCTTCAAATGCAGCAGCAATGCCAGATTGCATCTGTGCGGTGCTTCCCCATGCTCTTTCCTCCTAATAGGGAAAAAATACAGAAACCAGAGGAAATCCTGGAATTGTGTTAGGAGAACACACAAAATAAAATGTAATAGCTTAGATGTGTTGGTCTCCTTGAAAGAGAAACTGCTGGTCAAATGCAAAGGCAGTATCTTCTGACACTCAGTCTTAATTCAGAGGTGCTTTATTTGCAAGTCATTTACATTAAGGGAAAGGCTTCTCAGAGTAAGTGAAGTACACGTTAGCTTTCCCATTATTTTTTCTTCTTGGTTTCCTGGATTAGGTTTGGGGGTTTTTTTCTATTTAATTTAGTGTCCTTTTACCAGAGGACAAACAACACACATGGAAGCATGCAAAATGCAAATACATGCATCACTGAAAGTGGAAAGTTATGTAGTTTCTTCGGGACAGATTTCTATGCAATATGTGCCAGGATCTCAGACCCATAGGTGATAAACAAAAGGTCCCTTTAGAACCCACTTTCTCTGCCATGTCAGAGGACTCTGGTTGTCCTCACCTCCCAAGGTCTCCAAGGTCTCATGGAGGGGTACCATGAAATCAAGTTAAACCCTTGTCTGTGTTGCCTCTCAGCCTAGGTAGGTCTTTGGGTATCTGCACAGGTATCTCCTGGCACTGCACTCTCCATCCACCTTGGAGCACCTCTGTGTACTAAGATGATGCCTCATTATGCTCCAAACACAAAGCCCACATGAACAAGTGAGTGCGTCCTGCTGAGACAGGAGCATTTCCAAGGCAGCCGTGTCTGCTTATACTATTCGTATGAACTGACATAAATTAAACATCCAGGCACATACACACAGAGAAAATATGTAAAATGCAGTGTGTCAAGTCATATTTTGTCTTTAAGCTTCCTTGGCTATCAATCTTCAACATATTTATAGTTTTCCCTCCCCCCTCCTTTTTGGAGAGCTTGGAATAGTCCCCTTGAGTTCAAAACAGGATTGGAAACAGTTACATCTTACACTCTTCTACCCTGCCAAAATTATCTGCACTTCTGCATACAGCTTAGGGAATTGTGTGTATTTTAGCTCTTGCCACAGCCAAGGTCATATGCACTCTGCAGTGCATTGGAGCCTGCATCCTCCCTTCATTTCACTGGATTCTGTACCAGGATGGAAGTTCTCCATTATAATCAGACAAAACTGGGGAATATTGATAAATTAAGTCTGAAATTGAGCAGCTCTTTACACAGTTATTTATTTTGGTGTTCTCTTTAGTGCATTCAGCATGGCCTTCACAGCGCCAGGTTTTACTATGCTACAAGTTTTGTTACTGACAGCTTGTAATGATCTCCTGAAAAGCTCTCTAGAGGAGAGCTGGTAAGATTAGCAACTGGGGAAGGAGCAGCTGAGGACAGAACACATCCAAGCATCTAAATCAGCCACAGACCGTGCTATTAGCAAATGTTGGTGGTGGATGTTTCTCCTGAATGCATTAACAGCCCTGACATCTATCTTGTAATCATTAGGTTCCAGAGTTAATCTGTTGTAGCTGTAATGAAGCCTTCCAGAGCTGCCAGGATGGGTGCAGACACAGGCATACCTCAGCACTCACCCACTGTGGATTTCCAGGGATTCCTCCGCACCCTTCACTTCTTTAACATATTTATGTATTTGGAGTGCATTGTTTAGGTATGGGACGAGTCCCACCAAGAACTGTGTGGCATGTGCCATGTTTTCCAGCAGCAACAAGCAAGCCCTGAGGCAAGGCCACCTCAGCTCTCTGTGATAAATGGAGAAACACAACATAGCAGACTACCAGAAATCTGGCCATGACCACAGTGATGGTGTCAGGGTGGCTGGGTTAAAATCTCTTTCCCTTCCCTTCTGAGTGCAGAAAAGAGTTCCTCCTGAGATGGACTGTGGCTTAGAAATGGCTTCCCTCTTCCTCGCACTTTTTCCCATCCCTGTGTGGCCTGCTGACTCCTGGAAAGGTTCCCACACATCCTTCCCCCTCTCCAGGTCCCCACAGCTCCAGCTGCAATTAGACCTGTGGTCTTCAGAGTTAATCTGAGATCTTGCAGCAGTGGGGAAAGTGCTGGCAAAAAAAGTGATGTTATACTGTTATTATTATCTGCATCAACATGCTGAAAGGTGCAGCTGCTTTCCCTTTGTCTAGTAACATCATTTCTGTGTTTCATGCACAGGAAGCAGAGAAAAAAGTTGCATGACCGCCTTCGGCAGAGTTTGCGCTCGGAAAGGAACAATGTGATGAATATGGCAAATGGGCCACACCACCCCAACCCGCCGCCTGATAACGTCCAGCTGGTGAACGTAGGTTTTACTACCCGCATTTCAGCCTAAGCTGCCAGTCCCACAGCTTTTAAGTTTCTACCTGCCACGGGCTGGTGGCTGAATTCTCTTGGCTTTCTGTACCCAGAAACAGTCACAGACTTTGCAAAATATATGCAGCAAAATGAGATACGTTTCTGCAAACGGCTAGTTTACTGGGATGTGTCTCAGTGCTGCAGATGTGCCTGTAGATCTAGGACATCAAAAGCAAGAAAATTACCTCAGAAAAAAACACTAACAGCTCTACAGCAGACCTAAGTGCTGTAGAGATCAATTTCTTCAAACACGCATGCCTTGCTCTTCCCACTCGCCTTGGTGAGTAGGGACAGCCTCCTTGAATCAGGAATGTGACATTGTGAACTCTTGGGTAAAAGTCTAAATAAATACCTCACCCGGAGAGTAGCAGTGGCTGAGGAGACAGGGCTGGGGTAGGTACTCCATCAGCATTCCCCAGCCATTTGTCAGAGCAGGGCACAGCAGAGCAGGGAGTTGCTCTTCAGCTAACCCCTTGACCTTAATAGCTAGGNCTGTAAGCCATCCCCACTCTCCTGCTCCACATAGTCATGACAGCTCATTGCAGGGGTGAGCTGCTGAGTCAATGGTAGTGCTCCCACTGACCTTGGTCAAGGCCAAGACACCTTTTCAGAAGGGCTTCCACTATTTCCCCAAGAAAGACCTAAATCCATGGTCAGATTATGAAGAGAGAGAAAACCAGGATTCCTCACTGAGGAGAACTGAAAGTACTACCAGCGACAGCACTGTGGGAGGTTGGGCACTGCACACCTCCAGGCTTGTCTCGGGAAACTTTGGCCCATTCTGCAGACCATCCCCTGATGAATAGGCCTGTCCTGATGCTGCACCCGTGCCCAGTGAAAACAGCCAGTTCCTGCTCAGATACCTTGCATAGAACAACTGCTACTTGTAACTACTGCCATCTTCTTCATAGTATTTTTGGTGTTTCTGGTGGTTAAAGGACTTTTATCTATTTGGACTTCTCATTCCCTCATTAAATTATGTTGTTTAAAGCCTGATTGGGATGCAGTTCTTTGCTGATTCCATTTGTTTCCTCCTATTTTGAGTTTAGATAGTTTATACTTCTGTATGCAGAAGTATACAGAAATGTGCTTAAGTATGTCAATGCAATTTCTGCCTGCATTTAAGTGGCAAAGTTTGTACTTGGCCATACGTGAAAAACTGCAACTTAGTGGGGAGGGGGCAGGGATTGGGAATTATGTCTGCAAATGTGCTATGAATTACAGTTTGTAAACCTGATGTTTGTCTGTGTTTTTTTAGCAGTACGTTTCAAAAAATGTAATCTCCAGTGAGCATGTCATCGAGCGAGAAACAGAAACCTCATTTTCTACAAGCCACTACTCCTCAACAACACATCACTCTGTAACAGTCACCCAGACACCCAGCCACAGGTACTGGAAGGGGAAGGCAAAGAACACCAGTAATATCTGATCTGCTGTTGCAAAACTGAAAAGATGTGTCAAAAAAAAACAAACCCTGAAAAATCTGTACTCCCTTCACAGTGCTTTCATTTTAAGACGAGCATTATTTGATGTCATGTCACCTTATTCTCCTAATTTTTTCTAGAAATTTACAAAGATCTTTATTGAATGAATGGTACTCCACTCCTGTTACAGTGAATTCCAGTATATGTAGACAGCTAAATCAGTGTGACAGTCCTGGAGACTGCAAAGCCCTCCTTCCCTCTCCTTTTATCCACACATGCAAAATTATCTTGATACACGTGGATTCATATGATTCACAAAACTCTGCAGCCCCAGTTACCAACCTGAAGGTTACGCGACACATCCCAAGCAGCACTAGAGCTTTTCCTCTCCCCCAGCTAAACTTCTGCTCATCTGCCTTTGCCACCAAAGCCCTTTCTCATGCTCCTCTCCCTTCTCCTTTCCTGGCTGCTGCTCTCTAGCTGGAGTAATGGCCACACCGAAAGCATCCTCTCCGAAAGCCACTCAGTGCTCGTCAGCTCCTCCATGGAGAACAGCAGGCACACCAGCCCAGCAGGACCTCGGGGACGCCTCAATGGTATTGGTGGACCACGGGAAGGCAACAGCTTCCTCCGGCATGCGAGAGAGACCCCTGACTCCTATCGAGACTCTCCTCACAGTGAAAGGTAGGACACACGACCTCATTACTTTCAGCTGGCAGGGCTGGGTGTTCCCAGATGTTTTCAAAGCTTGGGAGCACAGGAGGAAACCCAGCACTGCAGCTGTTCATGTAGGGTGTACATCTCCTCATTCATAAAGGTGCAGATCTTGGTAGTAGCTTAAAGTTCACCAAAAGTATCTCTTCCCTTCTTGTCTCTGCTGGATTTATTCCTAATAGCCAGCAGTTCACATTTGGGTAAGCACCACTGAGGTAATTTGTCAGAAATTTCCACTGAAAAGTAAAAATGAATCTTTGCCTAATTATCAGTTTCTTAGGAGAAGCAAGTGAGAAAACTGAGAGATTTTGTGAAGCGCAGAAGGTAGGGAGAAAGTAATGTATTGATTCACAGGAGAAGGACTCCTAAGCGATACAGGAATTCTGACGCTGCTTACTTTCTGGGGGATTCCAGCTTCTAAATGTGTTATGTCTTTCAAAAATTCTCTTGACACTATTAAATAAAAATCAAGGAACACAAAGTGCGAGCCAGAAGAACCCAGGTCTTTATTAAATGAAGAGTAGTTGGAAATAAAGCCAGCCAGGAGTTTTCCAACAAAGTCATTTCTTCTCTGAAAAGGCTGTTTCATCAGTACCTAAGGTCTGCCTTGAAATTCACCAGTTGTAAGAGAACTTTTACTGAAAAATTCTTCTCAGCTCTAGGCGAGGATTTTGTCGCAAGAGCATGGGATGGCCCCAGAGTAGCAAAAAAAAGACTGAGAAGAAACAAGACATTTAAAAATAGTTTTTCTCCCAACAAGCAGAGGCAGAAGAAAAGGAAAACAAAGGGTTGCTGGACCAATTTTCTGAGCATTGGGAAATCACAAGGGATTTGATCTTATGGGATGTCCGTGATGTCAAAAATGCAGCCAGGCAATCCCCAAGAAGATCGAGTTGTGTAGGAGACAAACTGCAGTTTCCGTAAAAATGAATATGCAGATACAGCAAAAGCCATTTCTGTGGTAGTCTCTCTGCTACACAAAGAACTACTTAGCCGCAGAATAAGGCACCACAGCTGAGGGGTCTCTAAATAAGACCTGTATGACCACTAAGGATAGTGAACTGGTTCTCTCTCCTTAGTACAAAGTTACCTGTTATTTACCATGGAATTTAATTTCTAAATATGTGGCTCACGTGACACAAACAGGCATGGCCCCAGTCCAGCAGAGCACTTCAGCAAGATCAACTTTTAGTTGTGCAGGTAGCCCCAGTGAAATCAGTGAGATAACTCACTCAGCTAGAGCTCAGTACATACTTAAGTGCTTTGCTGTATAAGGACCTACAGCAGTAAATACGGCATTGTCTCCTGCCTGGGAACCATACAGGGTGCACGGCCACACACCTGCTGATGGCAAGTATTACAGCTTAGTATATTTGGGCATCTGCATGTGAGAAGCAAAGGTCATTTGCACTGTCTTCCCACATTGCCTGGGACACCTGGAGCAGGATTCTGATGTGAGCTGTTTAGATTTTTCAGGAGGGATGCAGGGGAAGGAGCATGTGCCTTTCCATTTTTGACAAGAAGAAAGAAGGCATTTTGTCAATTATTTTGTTTCTTCAAGGTTGTGTTACAGGTGAAAAACAGCAACATTTCCCTGATAATTCACCAGGCACGTTCCTGAAATGACCATGAATTTGGAAGCAGAAGATAGTTCCCTGGGCATTAAATTAGGCCTCATCTATTTTTAGCAAGCAGGAAATATATGGCAGATTGTTTCTGAGATGGATTGTCTATATCTGTGTGTATGTAAGAGGGAAAATGGGTGTTATTTGCAACTAAAAATTACTCTGAACCATAAAGGAATGTATAAGCTGAAAAATTACTTCCTGAATCCATCAAATGTTGCTGCATAGTGAATTGGTAGATCAAGGCTGTGCTCCCTCCACCCTCTAGTCTCCAGCTACAATTTTGAAATTAAGTAGAATAGACATTATGAGCATTTCTTTTGCGTTACCCAACCCTTTTGTTGGATCCCATGTCCTGACACCTGTTTACACAAGCAGAGGACCCAAACATCTATATTTCAGAACATACTTAGCCACCTTAGAGGAGAGAAAATCAAAGAGCATCATCTCTGCATGAAGAGTTGGACAACATGAGAAAGTTGGCAGTTTGTTAATGCTTGTTGGTTGACTGCAGATACACTCTGATCCCCTTTCACTGAGCCACCATGGTTTACCTCTTCTTGATCATGAAACTAGGCAAATCTATTGTTTAACTTTCCTCTAGGGATGGGCTGATGCTGCATGTGTTTGGCTCCTGTGCCTCAGCTCATGGACAACAGCTTGTTAGCACTGCCCTATTATGGTGTGGGGGAATACACCAGAAATGTATGAATGCACAATCGCCCCAGACTGAGTAACCTGGCACTGATGGAAGCATGAACAGTACAGTGAACACATTTTGCTAACTTAATGCAGTGACTGAACCACGTTAGCTAAAATCCAGTGTGTCAAGATGTACATCTAACACTGTACCAGCTGGGGAAGTAGAAAAGCTTCACTTTTTCAGGCAATGCCTAGTGAAAAATGTGAAAGGCATGAAAGGAAAAATAAAAAATGACATCATTCATCCAATGCATAAGCCTGTTAGTTGCCCTCTGCTCTCACTAGCAACCCACTTGGTAATTCCCATGCATAACTAGTTTTGGTTTTGTGTCTCCTATTCCTCAATTGATAGAAGACAATGTGCCTCTACTGAAACCCATTTACTCCACTACACATCACTTCAGGATCTTTTCTTTTACCGGTTTCTTTCACCCAATAACTCTGTTTTAATCAAGTGTAATGTGTACAACTGAGTCATAGAGTGTATAAGAAAGTTGGATTCAGATTTATTTTAGCAATTTCAGACTCAGATAAATAAATCTCTAATGAAAAACTAAATAACTTCATCAGTCATAGCCATGTAACTGGTCTCAGTGGGCCCATGTAAGAGATGGAGCTTAGGAAGATTTTTAGTTTGAACACAGATGAAATTCAGGCAGGTGAACTTAGGATAAGAAAAAAAGCAAAGCCAAACTATACAAAACATCATGCTGGTCACTGTGCTTTTGATGAAGAGGTTTCAGACAGAAGATCCTCACCTGGATCTGCACCTGAATTTACATGACCTCATAGCATCTCATGCTATGAGCATCTCAGCTCAGCTGAGTCAAACCAGCTGAGAGTCTCACATTTTTTGTCCTCTTCCTTTGGGACAAGCTGTGTACTGATGCCTGAGCTTTGTCCTCACAAATCACCTTTGACCACTACCCTTCCTATAGAAACTTATTAAGGAATAGGGCCAAATTTTACAGACCAATCATGAACACTAGGCCAGACAGTCCTCTCTGTCAGCATTTGTTCCCACATGAGGACAAATAGTACTCCATGTTTCTTTGTAGATAGACCTACCAACCAGGGTAACGAGCACCGAAGGAGTGGAGCAACACAAAGCTACAGGCAAAATGCTGCAAATCCTCCTTGGACTACCCGCAGTGATTAAAATTAGCTCTAGATTTTGTCCAAACTTTGCTTTCCTTCTTAGCCTGAAACAATCTGGTTCCCAGAAGAGTGTGAAGCCCAAGAAGGACTTGGTTCCTTTGGTTCCTTTCCTTTCTCTCCTTCTGTCTGTTTGTGAGCACCCCAGGTTCTGGGCAATTCCTGCCGGAAGGGCAGCACCTATTTTCCTTTTGAGAAAATACTTGCAAATGCATTTTGTTTCTGGCAGCCCCGCAATCTCTGAGTCCCATTCCTGGATTTATTCCAGGATGTTATTCTGACAAATAATTTACAGCACCTCCGTGGCTCTTCTGAGGCAAATGGACCTGGGGGCTTTACTGTGCTCCTCCTGCTCTCAAATGTTTTTGTCCAGAGTCCCAGATGTAAGCAGTTTTATAGGATTAATAGCAACAGGAAAGTTTCCCTGGTAGCCATGTCAGAGGATGCTGAGGATCTTAAGGGGTCCTTGCCTTTTCCCTCCCAGCCCACGAGAGCAGATGTATTCACGTCACCACCACTCCTGTGCTCGCAACCTTTTCCCATCTCTTTTGTTCAGGTATGTCTCAGCTATGACCACACCAGCTCGCATGTCACCCGTCGATTTCCACACCCCAACTTCTCCCAAGTCCCCCCCCTCCAAAATGTCACCACCAGCTTCCAGCTTGACCATCTCTGTCCCTTCGGTGGCAGTGAGTCCCTTCATAGAAGAGGAGCGACCGCTGCTCCTTGTAACCCCNCCACAATGCCGCCCATGAAAGTAACAGCCTGCCACCAAGTCCTCTGCGGATAGTGGAGGATGAGGAGTATGAGACCACACAGGAGTACGAACCAGCTCAGGAGCCTCCAAAGAAACTCACCAACAGCCGGAGGGTCAAAAGAACAAAGCCCAACGGCCACATTTCCAGCAGGGCAGAAGTGGACTCTGACACAAGCTCTGAGAGTAGCAGCTCTGAGACCGAAACCGAAGATGAAAGAATAGGCGAGGATACACCGTTCCTGAGCATACCAAACCCCATGGCGACCAGTCTGGAACCAGCCCCTACCTATCGGCTGGCTGAGAACAGGACTAACTCGGCAAATCACTTCTCCACACCAGAAGAGTTGCAAGCAAGGTTGTCCAGTGTGATAGCTAACCAAGACCCTATTGCTGTATAAAACATAAAACACATAGATTCACATGTAAAACTTTATTTTATATAATGAAGTATTCCACCTTTAAATTAAACAATTTATTTTATTTTAGCAATTCCGCTGATAGAAAACAGGAGAGGAAAAGAAACTTTTATAAATTAAATATACGTATGTACAAATGTGTTATGTGCCATATGTAGCAATTTTTTACAGTATTTCAAAAATGGGGAAAGATATCAATGGTGCCTTTATGTTATGTTATGTTGAGAGCAAGTTTTGTACAGTTACAATGATTGCTGTCCCATAGTATTTTGCAAAACCTTCTAGCCCTCAGTTATCCTGGCTTTTTAGTGCACTGCATTATAATGACTGGATTTATGATTTGCAAGAATTGCAGAAGTCCCTCTGGTTGCTTGTTGTAGAATCCCCAGATCAAAAAGCCTTGTAATGGCACTTCCATCCTACTCACCCCACAAGACACACATACACACACACACACAGAAAAAAAAAAAAAGAGGAAAAAAAAAAAGCTGAAAAAAAAATATTTTCTTCTATAAGGAGTTTTATTTGCTTTCTGTGTATGAAATGAGTTTTGTCTGCTCTCTGCCAGCCAAAAGGTTTGCTTTTTTGAGCACTGGGATAGTAGTAGATCCAACAGCATGCTACTATTAATTAAAGCAGGATAACAAAAAA
>VXBW01008336.1:518110-534718 GCA_013400375.1 Thinocorus orbignyianus
AACAAAGAAAAAAAAATATATTAGTTTAAGTTAATGGGGCAAATATAACAGATATCTGTAACCAAGCAAGGAAGAGATCTAGCTGGAAAACAAATGCCACTAATAAAAGTGCAATCAGTTTTCATCTCTATTTTTTAATGTTGCTTTCTAATAGATGATTTATCCTTTTATTTCCTCTCAGTTTTCTCCCCTTTCTTCTCCTTCTCGGAAAGAACACTGACAAGCTTCTAGCAATACCTTGTTAGAGTTGCTGTTGGAGTAAGGGTTACTCTTGGACACAGAAATGTCTTTCAGGGAAGAACTGATTTGCTGACTGGTTAAAAAGTATAGGCAAGTAAGAAGGACACCGCGAAAGTATGGAGTTCATTTCTGCTTGCCTTTATCGACTCCATTATTTGGGCTGAGAGAGGCAAGGCTGATGCAAAGCCCATTTATAACAGCAAGCACACCGTGTGTTACAGCCATAGTGTGCTTGGCTATTCGATATCAGTGTTTATATAGACAGTGATGGCCTTGAATTCTTTGACTAGTAATGAACAAGGATGCTGTCAGTGCTGGAGTGGTTGCATCCATTCAGAAGCAAATGGCCTCTTTTGCACTGAATTCCTGTCAGTTTAGTCAGGGTCACTCTGCCTCTTCTCTTTTGATTTTTATTGTGTGTTCAGTTGGCACAGCATAGACTCAGGATTGATGTGGAAAACAAATGTTTTTCCTAGACTCCAGGGATTATGAAAATGAGAACATATGTTCTACAGGTATTACTGAACTCTAGATAAGAGCCATGTCAAGACAAAAAGAATTTCAGCCAAACTACATTTATCCCTTGGGCCACATCCTGGTCCCAGTTAAATGAAGAGAAATAAGTCAAGAAAATTTCATGTAAGCCTGAAGAACTGAAGTTCCTCAGTAAATTGTTCAAGCATATGCTTATGCTAATCCCAGCAAAAGTTACCTTCAGCATGTGCTAGACTCCAATTGATGCATCCAGCGCATGCATAAAGTTAAGCATATGCTTCAGAGTTTTGCTGAACAAAGTGTCCAATTGATTTGAGACATGAAAGCAGTCTAGTAAATAAAGCTGTTTATCAGGATGATGAGAATCAGTGAGTTGTTCACTGTATAAATGAACCACATACTTTAGTCAGAACATGGGTAAATCTACCTGACCACCAGATTCAACAGAAAAAGAACAAAAAACCTTAGTATAGGAAGAAGATCATGACAAAGTTGTACACTAGAATGTTGGTGGTAGAAGCAAAAGGCTAGGAAACTAGCACAGCTTTGGGCTACATGGTGGCTGAAATAGCACTGCTTATTAAGTCTATGGAAGATGGCAAAGCTTGTCAAATACATTATGTCTGGACTTAAGTCCTCTTTGCCATCTTTTTCCTGGCTGGCATGTACTTGAACACACTTTGCCTTTACAGATCAAAATTAAAGCTCTCTACAAATTATAAATACCACACACTCATTTTCATCCCTTTAGTCATGCCTATTTATCTGCAGTCCCATGCAGCAGGACATCCACCTCCCCCGTAGCTCTGCAACTCAGTAGCACAGAGGACCAGGTGGGCTTTCCTGATGTAGAACCAGCAGTTTCCAAAGGATTTGCACTGCTGAGTTTCCAGAGGCACTTGAAACCTATCCGTTCAGTAAGCTCTCTGATACTGCAAAGATCTTNTCTGTAATCTCCTCCAGTATAGATCATCCACCAGGCCAGCTCTCGTTGAAGTGTCTTTGGTAGCCCAGACAGATCAATCAGGATGGAAAGGAAACTTGCCTTGAAGTGGAATAAATTATTTGTCTACTAACACTGTTATTCTAAAGGGCCAGTATAAAACAAAGGAGCAATTGCATGCTTGGGAGCTGTACACATGAGGGTTATTTGGTGTAGGTCTAGGGGAAAACTTCACACTTCTGTTGCAGTGCCTCAAAGTCAAAGTTGGATGCAGCCCCTGCTCCTCCTCTGCCTCATGCATCGAGTAGTGTGTTATACAGTAAGCATGAAATTAGGCTGGGGACTTCACATGGACCTAAGAACAAGAAAATACAATTGGGGATAAGGCTGCCTAAGCCCTTAGGTCTTTGGGGAGAACCCAGCCTTACAGCACAATTCATGCAACAGCAAGTTACAGGAGTTGCCCCGGCTTGGCACCCACAGAGTGGGAACAGGACCTGGTCCCTCGCCTCTGGACTTGCTTTTAGCACACTGTGAGGGTGCTCCACGTCAGTCAAGTCCACACCCCAAAGTCAGTGAATCTACATGGCCACAGGTTCTGCTGGCAGGCTGCAACCAGCTCCTGCTGGCCAAGAGGCTGGAGACTCCAGCAGCATGGAGCAGAGACAGCAAGTGCCTACGGGAAAGGCCAGCTCCCCTGTTGGGGATATTCGCTTCATTACCCATACCTCTGAGCTAGGCAGTCCCAACACTGTTGAGCCATCATTGTGTAACCCTTGCCAGCTCCTGGCTGAAAGGCATGGCAAGGAGAAATGTACTTTGAAGGATGGGGAATTATTCCAGTGGTGGCAGATTTGTTCAGATTGTCCTGGTTTCTTTCCATGCCGTTGAATTTGAGCTTTGAGTTTTTGCTGTTTATGTGTTTATATGCAGGAGTTATTCCAGGATAAAAAGCTTACATCAGTGGTGTATAGCTGGGATATGCTGTACACAACCTGGTACAGCCTAGCCTGCCTGTTCAGCTGTAAATCATTACAGCTCCACCGAGATTCTCATGTAACAGAGAAAAACATACTCCCTCATCTTGGCCTAGCTATTCCCTTCCTCACTTGAGCCACCACAACAACCCTAGGTTTAAGAGATCAATCACTGCCTTTATCAGGGAAACAGAAAAGCTCCATCTCTTTCCAGTCCTCCAAAACAGTAACTCTGTGTTTCCCTGCTTCTCTCACACACATTGGAAGCAATTTCCTAAGCATCCAGGATAGCAAACTTTCATCCCCTCCAAGGGCCTGTTGAACACTTCTTGGCCCTGCAGTGTGGCTACTTACCATCAGCTGGGACTTACTTCTAGTAAGAAACAAAAAAAGCACCTATGAAATGCTGCAGAGAAGGGCAGACAAAGAACATGGCCAATTATCATAATTTGTAACTCTCTATTCTATTGTAAATACATCTTGTACATATTGGGTGTTTTCATCATTTACTGTCTTTATGGATTATGTGTTAAATGAGACTCTCTTAGTTTATTGTGTAACACTGTAAATAACATAACGTCCTTATTATTTATGCATAGGCATCTAACACATGGAGAAAGTTATCCTCATATTATTTTAAGATATATGTCAAAAATATGTTTCATTTTTCTTTTTGCTTTGAAAAAAATTGTAATATATCCTCTTTTTCCCCTCTTTTCCTTTAAAAGAAAAATGAATGCTAATTTATTGTTCAGGAGAGAAAGGGGATGTAACTGAAAGGCAAACTGTTCAAAGAACATGCTATGGAAGCCACAAGCTACTGATAAACTAAAGAATTTATTATCCCAAATACAGCAATAAGTAATTGTTGATTTATTAAGGTTTTGTTATTCATTTTCAGTAAAAGAGGTGCTGGATTAAATTGCTTATGTGTTGTACTGGCCCAGCTGCTCAAGCAGACTGTGTCAGGTCACTAGCCACCATCTTTCTGGATCAAAAGAGTGTTGTAAAGGTCATGTTCTGTCTTCATGGGCCACTGTTCCCTGAGATGCTGACTCATCCCTACAGAGGTCTCTGGCAGACACTCTTGTGCCTAGTTACAACATTTTTAGTTTCTTCGATTAGAATTATGAGCTTTACCCTGACCATTTCTACTCAAGGTTGATGAGGGGTGGTGGGGAGCAGAAATGACAGTCTTGGGGCTGTGAGAGCCTGCTCTACAAAAATGTCACCTCAGTGCTCAGTATCAATAAAACAAATCACATACTAATAATTATTAGATGCCATTGCCATGCCACTGTCTAAACTCATGATTTGTGCAGATCTTAAACACAACGCGTGGTCCTTCAGTCCTCTTTTCTCAGAACAGAAATAGCAAAATGGCAAAAGGTTTGGAAGGCAACGTCGGTAAGCAAATATCTGGAGCTGGTGAATTCCAGAGAGCACTGAGTAGGCTAGGGATCATTAGTCTGGAAGAAAGAACAGTTGAGGGGAGGTATCACAACGATCTATGGAAGCAATCTTGTACAGTGTAGGAAAGGACTGGCTGCTCACTTCCTTCAATACAAGAAACTGAGTTACAAATCAAAATGACTGGGCACCATATTCAGAAATATGTGGCTTTTCATGTGAGGTGTAGAGAACTTGGAGAACTCCTTGCTGCAAAAGGTTGTGAGTTGTGGAAGTGTCCTTAGGTTCAAGGGGAGTCCAGATTGTAGACAGTAATACAATGAGAATTACCAAATCCATGAACATCACATCAGATGTGGGAAATAGCAGAACTGAAAACATGTGGAGGTATATAAGGTGGAAATATTGTGTATCCTTACCCTGTTCTTGTCCATCTAGCTACCACTCTTGGAGAGATATCTGATCTGGCTGTCCTTACATGATATTAGTATGTAAAGTCATTTGCTATTGACAAGTATAACATAAGAGGAGGAAAGCTAGGAGTGAGCAAAGGAGGGAGGAAAGCAGCAAAGACATCTTGGATGCATTTCACATCCATTTGATCCCAGGCCTGGTAGAAAAAAAGTAGATCAGATCCCTACTGAATGAGTTGCCAAACTGAGGAGGGATGAAGAGATGGAAGGACAGAGGAAGGGAGGAAGGAAGGAAAGGAAGCAGGCATGGGTGTGGATTTTCTGTCACCACCTCTCCTCCATTCTCAAGACAAAGAGTAAAAACCTAGGGGGCCAATTGGACCTCAAAACAGGTTCAGTTCCCCTCTGGCAGCTTCCCTGTCTTGCTATCACATGTAGAGGGATCTTGTAGCCTGGAGTCTGGGTACTCAAGCTATTTGCCTCACCTGAACATTTTAGTTGCATAGGGTCCCATCACCTTAGGGCAAGCCCAAGACAGCATACCATTGCACAGTGGTACTACTGAGAAAAGAAAGATGCTCCTCTTATCTTCCACTGCAGGCAGTTGAAATGGAAATGGGATGCTCTGAGAAGCCAGTCTCCTCAAGCATCCCCTGTGGCCTTCTTGGGTGGGAGAGGAAGGTGGGGGATTTCTGAAGCAATTAACTACCATAAGAACCAGTCAGAGTCAACAGGACCTCATGTCACATTTTACACAGACCCGAGTGTTTTAGGAAACGCATCCTTGTGGCTGTCCTTGCATAAACATTGTTTGTCATTCCATGCTGTTTTAGCCCATTGTCTCTCTCTGCCAACCTTTTGCCTCTGCACTTCTCCACAAGTCTGGGAAGCAGGTGGCCTCGGGGAACACTATAGAAAAAACAAGCAAACCCTTCTCATTTCTGCAGCCCACAGCTGGGTATACTCTTAGCATGCCAACTGCACCCAGTTATGAGCGTATGATTTAGATGTCACATTCCCCAAGTTACTTCTCTTTGTCTCTGCTACAGCTGATGGGAAGAAAACTGTATCAAAGGCATCAAGATGTTGCAGCTGTTTGCTGATATATTAGCCTGTATAGCCCAAGCAGAGGAACATCAACTGAGCTCAGGTTATGAGCCTGAGAACTCTTCTTTAGTGATAACAGACCCTTAACAACAGCGCTGGGAACTCTTCAGGGCTAAATCTCATTTTAGCACTCAGAAAAAAATACACAGAGCCTTGGGGATTTCTCATCCTGGACTGTTCTTTCTACCTGATGCTGTGAGCTTTTCCTGGAGTCATTACAAAGTGGCCCTTATTAGAAAAGTTCTACTGATTGCAAAATTATTCCCCAGATCTCCAGGCTAAGTGTGGCAGGGCAAATGTCACAAATCAGTGGTATATTCCTGATGCACTCATTTCCACTCACCATGACCGGTACTTAAAGGAGGTTCCACATCTCCCAGCAAGGAACAGTTGGAACATGATCAAACCCATGCACATCGAGGAAGGCTGCCATATCGATGGAGTTGAGGACAGTATGATTCTCTCCACCAGAGGTTATTTAGAGCTCTGCACTTTCTAAGCGTGGCACAGATTATCTGAGCCTGAGACAAAGCGCACAGTATGAACAGAATTAATTCCCCTTGAAAGCTAGACCTCACTTTCTAAGAGGCAGAAAGGCCCAGGAGGTAAGCTAGCACCAACTTTAGTAGGAAGCTGGATGTTTAACATAAATGGCAGCTGCTGTTTCTTCCCCTTGGGGACAGCAGATTTACCTGCACTTGATGTGATACTCTGCTTACTCAGGAGAGTGGAACTGTGGTAGCAGTGCATAGAAACCACATGAAGTAAGGCCAACTCTTCTCATGACAGCAACAGAGGAGGTGGAAAGAGACTTATTGCAAAGTCACATGCTCATCAGTTGATAGAGATGGAGCAATTGTTAACAACTGATAAAATCATTACTCTAGTAATGGTCAATTTGGAACAAAGCTTTGGAAGCCAAATATTGTGTGGGAGGTATTTTAACTTGCCCTGCATACTACTGCAGACAAACAGGTGATGTGTTTGCTATATGTACACCCACATACAGGCTACCAGTTTTCTGTAATGATTTCCTGATATTCCATGCACGCTTAATGACAAGAAAGGAAAAATGGCTCAACAAGACCATGCAGCAGCTTCAAAATTGCCTTACTGCCTGAGGAATACCATGATGCTGAACTTCAGAGCAGAGGCTGAAAAGCCCCTGGAGGTAAGGAGTGGCGTCCAGAGACCTGGCTGACCACCTGGGAGCTCTGAAAGTATTCAGAGCATTGCTCTAACAAGGCAGCCACCTGAATGCATTGCAGTGTGTCATGCCCTAGGTATGTGTGGAGGTTTCAAAGGTCAGCTGTTCTTGGCTGCAACTTGCTTTCAAGGGTGTTAAGTGCTCCCACTCTGGCAGGGAAGCCCTTGGCTTGAAGACACCTATCCAGGACTTTCTTCCTGAAGCCAGTGAGGAGACCCAGGGTCTCAGCAGTACTCCTTCCAGCCCAGAAGAGGAGGAAACAAATGCACAGCTTGACTTTCTGTGTGTTGGCCTGAAACCAGACACTCTCTTAATACTCTGCTATGACAGCTATGGGAGTGAGAATTACTTCAGAAAAGAAGCATCCGGTGACTTAGAAGCTCAACAATCTCTTGCACTAAAGAGCAAATGTTTTCCCTGTTTTTTTTTTGAGAGATGGTGGGTAGGAACTGAGACGATCAAGTGCAATAGAAACTTTCAGTCTGCAGGCTGGGTTAGAGTCCTTCAAAGCCTGAGGGCACAGACAGCACTTTGACAGCAGATGCTCTCACCCGCTACCAACACGGAGCCTCAGCTTGCTCCTGGCAGCAAATACACTTCAGTCTCTTGAGGACAACAGGGTGGCTAGTTTAAACAGTGCTATTTCTTGGTAGCTGAGATTGAGACAAGGTCACAATCATCCTCATACATCCAAGCAGTGACACAAGTGTCCAGTGACTGTAGTTGTGTAACAAGATGTTCCATCTACCTGTGGATAAACACTGTACCTATGAGGCAAAATAGGTACAGGATGTTATCAACTGCCCACACAAGAGGTTTATTTTGCCTAAGGCACATAACTGCACTCATCCAAATGTAAACTCTCCCAAGGGACTCATTTAGTTATTCTAAAAGGGCTTTTCTCCCTGTGAGAGCCTCCAAGGCCTTGAAAAATGGAATCCCTCTAAGGGGGGAGGCTATCCCATTTGCTTTGAGAGCAAAGTAATAGTGACAGCAGTGAGCCTAGCATGCACTGGCCACATGGCTACTTGGCTAGGCTTCAGTAAAGATTTTGAAGTGCAGGTCAAGCTCTC
Source organism: Thinocorus orbignyianus (assembly GCA_013400375.1). Lineage (NCBI taxonomy): Eukaryota > Metazoa > Chordata > Aves > Ciconiiformes > Thinocoridae > Thinocorus > Thinocorus orbignyianus. The sequence goes on from VXBW01008336.1 coordinate 525,976, forward strand.
TGTTGAAGTAATTGACATTGATCTACCAGCTTGGCTATGCCTATGTGAACAGTGGGAAGGTGTTCAACTATTAACATTTCCAGGAATTGCTGATCTATCTATATGGCTAAACACAGTAGTCCTAACTGCCATTCTTGTATTCAGACCAGTAAATTACCCACCATCCCTCTTCCCAATATATCTGACTCATGCAGTCCAAGTACAAAATGACCCTTGTTTTGTATGCTGAATCCTGCCTCTCTAGAACAGCTGTTTCCACTATTGCATTAATCAGGAGAAATGCCTAAGGTCAGGCTCCATAGGAGGGGCTTGGGGAAGTGCAAAAGCTCTAAAGTAGTTGGGCAAAGTGAATCCTGCTTATGAATCATTAATGCTTTCATGCCTCCACACACAAAAAGTTGCTCCCTTTTAACACAGAAATGAAAATAACTGGGTTAAATACACAGTCTTTACCTCTACCCTGCCCAGGAGAAACTTTGTGGCTTTTCTTGGTCTTTGAAGAGTAATGACTTGCCCTGGAGAAGAAAACTTTCTACAACAACTGTAGTCCTCATTTGCATGTGCTGATTAGCCTCAATATCACCATAGCTTGGTTATGCACATAAGCACTCTGCAACTTCTCAAAAGATAACAAATGTTCCTGCCTTCATTCACAAAGCTGCAAAGGCTTGGAAATGGCATGAATAGGAATTACTACTTCAATGACTAGGATTAAAATAGTATAGCTGCTATTAATGCAAGAGACAGCAATAATGTCCCAGTGCTGTATAGTAGTAACCTTTTTATAGCTGAAGTTTGCTATCTCTGACATACTTTTGGGTTGTCTCTCAGCTAATTTGCAGGAATTTTCAGCTTCATATCATGTATGTTTAAAGTATGAAATACAAATCGCGTGCAATGCCCCAATTCTTGGAAGGAACCTGGGACAAAATTGCATTTGAACCTGGTGCTGTTAATAGAAAAGGAGAGGAAAATGTCTCAAGGCCACTGCTGGCAGCTGAAGCACAACAAAGCTGTTTAGAGTGCTCAGGAATATGGTTTGGTCCTGTTCCATGGTGGCTGGTGCTCAGGAGATGACTTTAGGTTCTATGTGTTATAGGCCACAACCAGCTTAAAAGACAGGAAGCAAAAAGCATCTCTCTGCTGCTCCTATTTCCTAGAGACTGCTTTGAAAGTCTGTTTGGACATCTCCTTGTGGAATAGGGAAAGAAGTTGACCAGCAGTGAATATTTAGGACCTTTGAGGAAGGAAGGCAGGAATAGTTCAGAGAGCATAACTGCAAAGGAGTGGGACAAATTTCTTGCTTGTGAGAGGGAGTAAGAATTCATCATAGCTGTAACACTTTGGAACACCCCACCACTGTTAGGGAGAGCACCACAGGCCTTTGGGCTAAATGGCTGGGCTTTGCAGGTCTGCTTTGAACCCATGCATGTTCCCCATTCCCCTAAAACCTACATGCTCCAGCCAGAGTGCAGTGCCCAGGGACAAGAGAAGTATTTTGTTTAGTTTACAGAAAGCCTATTCTAGAGAGGCTGTGGGCAACTGTCATCTTTCCTAAGCTATCAGGAACACCATTCTGGTCATCAGGAGCAAGTACTAAGAGGCAGAAGAAAACTAATGAGACTGTTGAATAACTCCATAACATCGCAGGCAGTTGTTGAAGAAGCAGACAGTACTTGCTTCTCCATTGCAAACAGCTGTGCACAGTGGCTAGAAACCACCCAGTAGGAGTTACCCTGTGCAAGCAGGACTGGAAGCAAGTAAGGATGAAACTAATAGTGTCATTCAGTAAGCATAGGAGTTTGCTGGACACTGGGGGCAGGGCTGCTTGCTTCCTGGAAAGCTGGGACCATCCATGGCAGAAACAAAATTACAATGGATTCCTGGTATTTCCAGTAGTGTGATTCCAGAAACTGAAGCCTTTCCTCATTTACTCTAAGAATGGAGCAAGAGTAACTTAACTAGTTGGCTGGGGCATGTTCATGTGGCGGTCATCTAACAAATCCAAGGTGCTGTTTCAATTAACAGGCCTGTGTGATGACTGAATTATGCTCATTAGAGCATTCTTGTGTCCATGCTGCTCTGACTTTTCTACACTTTGGAGCAGAAACACACCCATCTTCCAAAACAGCACATAAATGCTGAGTCTAATCCTCAGTTCGATGTTTGTCCTGGTTACCATGAGTGTTAATTCTACCCTGGCCTCAAAGAACAAGCCCACAAACTGCTAGAAAACAAAGCTCTGTTTCTTACGCCCAAAAGGGGACAAAGTTTTGCCTTTTGGTCTTTTGCCCATCTAATACTTCTTCTACGAGATCACAGCTTAACTCTTGGGTGGCTGCAGCCAGGGCACCTTCCTATAACAACATTATTCCAATCTTGCTAAACTTCATCTAATTGATGGAGCTTTTTGCTTGCAGAGGACTGAGAATTTTGTTTCTGCAGATGGGTTAGGGACAGATCAGGAAACATTTTCACACTGCTCCACAGGACCATAGAGTTTGGTAAACTGGGTTTCTCTGAGGTGTGCTGTAAACTTCTTGCAAGGATTGCCACTAACTACCAGGTTGCACTTTGGCATTGCCAATTTTGTCACTTCAATTGCCACAATCTGTAGGATCTGCCATGGCTCAGCCCAGAGGTTCATCTCGTCTCTCTTGGTCCACCATCTCACTACAGCTGTTCATAGGTGGAAAATAAATAGGTGTATAGTGCCGGAGAGACCTTTGATATAGCCATAAGAAAAGGAGTTCTCCACCTGAACAGGACCTGTGTGTTTCTGGGACAGGCACTGTGAAAGGTGAAGATGGACCAAGGCAGACAGGTTCTTCAGAGGCACACCTTGCCCCCTGGCCACATCTGTTTCATTCTCAGCTAACAGCCTACCTTCCCTGTGTCCCCATCTCTGTTGCTCTCACAGCTAACAATCTACATTTCCTGTGTCCCCCCGGGTACTGAACCAGTTCTGTCTCACAAGAAGGTGCCCAGCAGCATTTACATCCATACTATCTGAACAACTATAAGTACTAAAAACTTTATCTCCATGAAGTCTGACCCTGGTAAGCTGACAAGGTAACTGTACAGCACTGGTACTCTATTGCCTCCCTACCGTACTCTGCACCAAATGGAGATGATAGTTCCTTGTTCCTAATTTTTTGATCAAAAACATCTCTTAAACAGATACCTGCAAAAGAAGGTACCTCTGAATTCTTGAATTCTTGAATTCTTGAAACTACACTTAGAAAAGGAAAACATAAAGTATTTAATCATGTTGAAAAGCATCATCTGGTTTCTTTTTTAGTTGATGGTACTGAGTTACATTCTACTTTCTATGCAACTGGAAGAGAAATAAAAGACACTTGTGGAAGTGGGAAATAGCCTAAGCAAGGTAAAAGTCAAGAAGGTTAATTAATTTTTATTTTAGTCAACTTGTGCATTGAAGTGCAGCCCCTCAGAAAATTTACACAAGCTGTGCTGCTGTAGGCAATGAGAGTAAGCCAAAAATTGATCAGATTTCTGGTCTCATTTTAATGCCAATCTATCCTATCCAGTGCTATTTGTGCATTAAAAAAGTGGTGATAGAGGGCAGACAAAGTCAATTTCAGACTAAGAGCACTGAAAGCTAAATGAATGCAGTAGGAAAGCATTTCCAGCAGTTATGGAAAAAAATAGAAGGGAAATCAGGGTATAGTCTCAATTTCCCTTTAGGGCAACTAAGTCTCTATAGCCCTTTGATTCTGTTTTATGTAGGAAGGCACACAGTCTTTGAAGAGTGTCAGCTGATAAATTTTGAAATTAAGGAGATCTGGCAAAAACGTCTGTGTCATCTACATTGTTTTACCTAGTTTGTATCTATAATAAATGTTTTCTTTTGTTTATTCTTTGAATGTCTGCTCCCAACTGCATAAATGCAGGCAGCACACATAATGAGACATGGGCTACACAAATGATTCAGTACTCAACCCAGTTATGCATAGGACACTTAATGCTCTGCTTGCTGCAATGTCTCATAAAAAAAGGATTTGCTAAAGGAGGCAGATAGACTGTGAAAGGAGCTGCTAGTCCGTTTAGTCATGTCAGCTTTCTCAGGCCATTCTGTAGCATGCAAGAAAAAATAGTTTAAGGGCACTGACTCAGCTTCAGCCAAGGCACCTCTTCTGTGAGGACTGAACTCAATTATCTTCTTCAAATATGCAATTACTTGTTAGACATCCCTCCTGTTCCTGGTATATGGAGGGATGGATATGCTTTTTCCAGCTGCACGCACCATACTGTTTTACATCTGCCCATACTTGCTATCTCTCTGAAAGACTTTGGGATAAGGCACTTCAAATGGATGGGAATATTCCCTTCCAGACTATTGTCAGCTACACTTCTCTTCCCTTCTAGGACTGGGCCACCATTTTGTAGCTGACAGTGCTATGTCATCTGGCTCCCAGAGTGTCATATTTTATGCAGAACTGCAAGTAGAGGGGTTAATTTAACCTCAAAGGCCTAAATTCAAGCTCACCTTTTGGATCAATCACACTGATGTCCTGAGCTAGTGCCTGGGAGAAAAATGCAGTGGGCAAGTGCACAGCCGAAATAGGGCTCAGCGATGGAGAGTGTACAGTAATGAAGTGAAAAGGCAGTACTGGTCAGAGAGAAGACACAAACCCGTAAATAAAGACCCAGAAGTCTCTTGTGATGTTGACGAATCAGAAGGGCAAAGAAACGGGAAAGATGCCGACATCTCGTCCACCACAATGTCAGGGACAGTGGGAGTGGAGTCTGGTTGGGTCACACACTGCAGTCAGTTTTCTTCTGCCTTTGGGTTTTCCTGTGAATACCTTGTGCACAGAAGGGCTGGATCTGTGCTTCCAAGCAAGGCGTCAGTCAAACATTCACTGTTCTATGCAGCTCAGAGTATCAGATGGAGTGCGTGATCAGGTAGGCAAGGGAGAGAAATTTGAACTAGAGTTGCAAAGGAAGTTTTTATCTGTTTTTATTCTTCAACAGACTTTTAATTTCTCCTTTCAGCATGAGACCTCTTCCAGAACTGGGCATGATCTTTGGTTTCAGGCGTAAAGAAGTCTCTGTCTACTTGTGTGGCTAGCATTTTCATGGGTGTCTAAAATCATGTTAACAGAAGCACCATAAGCACAGCATACCTGTTTTAAACTATTTCAGCAGCTAAAAGAGTTACAACCAGTGTCAGATATTTTTCAGATTAGTCCTATCAGCAGCTGATAACATATGGGTCTGAGCTGAAATGCTATGATGCAAGCCATGCAAAAGGCCTACAAGGCAAATTAAGCAATAATATGCTTGATGTTCTGGCATCGTAACAAACCATGTTTCTTTCTAAGCAGTGCGCAGTGGGAAGAGGTATTCCCTCCCCTTTACTCTCCTTGCATTCACCCTCAGGCACAAGACAACAGACTCTGTGCTAAGTATCTCTGACTGCTTTGTGTGGCTGAGGGTACCAACTGTCCTCCTGGCAGTCCCCAAGAGTGGGACAGAAGGGCAGCACCTGGAGAAGCTGGCAGGCTCATTGCTTCTCTCTGCAGGCTTCTCCAGCCTACCTCAGAGCCACTTAAGTGGGGAAAGCAGGGTAAGGACATCCTGGAAAGGCAAGCTGAGAGAAAAGAAGGAGAGCACAAAGAGAGAAAAAGGCAGAAAGGAGAAGACTGTGGAGTTCAGGTGAGGAGAAATAAAGGCTGCTTTACTCCAGACTAGTTGCAATTTTCCTGGGCACCATCATCTATGGATAGATAGGAACAGACATCTGGGTCTAGACAGGACAGGGCAGCATGGAAGTCACCCAGCATTGTAGGGCAGCCCTTCTGCCTGTGCACCTTGTATCAATAACAGGAAAGTTGGATTGGGCTGGGCTGAGCTGGGCTCAGCTCTATCTGTTACCCCAGCTGTGAGTGCTGCTGTGTACATCGCTGCCTGCAGCCCAGCCAGTTGAAGGCCAGGAAGGGTGGAACAGAGAGAAGGACACACCTGGCCATTATTATCTCTGGCAAACAGAGAACAATGAAAAGGTAACAGGGCAGGAGGGTGATGGGGACTGTTCCTGGGGAGGGCTGCAGGACTCCCCCAGGCCAAGCTCTGCATGGGCATTAGCATTAGCATTAGCAATGCTGCCTGTTCTGCTCAGTACAAAGGCAACATCTCTACTAAGACCCAAAACCAGACGGTGTCTGACTGATGATTACCTAGTCTTCTGTCCGAGAGGGGATGGCTGGCAGTTGGTCCAACATCCCCTCATGATGACCAGAGGAGCACAGGCCCACCTGTCACCTGCCTGCTCCATGACATAGGGAGCTGGCAAGGGATGCTCAGTGACAGGTTTCAGAATGCCCTGGTCTTGAACCATGCTTCAGCTGGCTTCCATCACCAATCAAGGAAAGCTATGGTCACCCAGCTGTAACACCAAGGTGGTCTCATTGCCATGGTGCTGCTTGGGCAATTTGCAGGGAGAGAGATAAAAGACCCCCCTGCAAGGGTCATAGACATGCCATTCTGCCAGAGAGAGGTGTGATGTGGAGGAAAGAGGCAAGACTTGCACAGTCAGGAAAGCCACAGTTGCACACATTGCATTGAAGCCTGAGACATCCTGAATTCTAGTTGCATGTCCAAGTGGCAATGCCCACATAAATGGACTCCTGAAGCTAACCTGGTGCTTTTCTGGATCCTTGGAAATCCAGCTTAGTCTCGGTAACAAAGTGCAGGCACAGACTGCAACACACAGAGACATATCCTGTTCTGTAATGCTGTGGTAGAGAAAACTACTTTGAGATTGTTATACTCCCTAGCTGAACTGCGTGAAGTTCAAATAACCCTTGCTGGCTGGAGTCTAGCCAGGAAACATCGAGGTGAGGTCACTAAAGCTGAACTTCTGGAAACTCGGAGGTGTTTAGAGACCCTGTTAATTACTGTACTAATCCTTTAGACAGTGCTAGCTCCTGGGATTTGCAGAGCATTAGCACTTTATTTGGGCTCAGATCACTCCACTCCCTCCTCTCAGGAGCAGATCCTGATGCAAATACTGCCAGTGTCTTTTTCTAGGGCCATGCAAGTAGAGGTAAGACGGTCAGAGGAGTCACAGGGTGTCAGAAGCTGGCCCTGAGCATTTCTTGGTATATGCACGTCCTTTCTGTCTCATTACCACAGAGCTGACATCATCTGTTTGCTATGTTCATTTGACACCTATGAGGCATCAGATGGTTCCTACCTGCTGCGGAATAAGCCACCCTTTTTTTCCAGAATCAAGTCCCTTTTAGTACCTTACTCATTTAGGCTCAGCAAGTCAACAGGTCGGCAGAGGTATGGAGTACTGTGGAGCCAGAGCACAGTTTTAATGACAGTGTGGAAACCAAATGCCTAATCCATGAAAAATGCCTATGACATAACATGAACAACTGAATTCACAATCACAGTAACACTGGGAACAGAGCTCAGCATAACAGTTGTATTCTTTCAATCAGGCAAAGTAGCTGGTGCCCAGCAGTTCTCACTCTTTCCAGCTGGGAACTCACATTCCCAAATATGACCTGTTGAAGGCAAGATTTCCTTACAGGGGGGCAACTGGAGCCCCTACACAGCAGAGGGAACAGAGGAAACAGGAGCATTTTGTGAGCCCATTGTAGTTAATGAACTTTGTCAGGTTGATCAACGACTTTCTAGTAAGTTTAGCTGGCCAGGGTTGAAAAGCAATCACAACTGATTTGTCCTACTGCATCTACAGTAGCAACTCCCTACAGTTACTGCTACATCATGGACATGAGGATGCTGCTCATCACTTTTGACCATCAACCACTTACCTGGTACTCCTTCAGCCAGGCCAGGAACTCAGCACACTCAGCAAGGGTTGCTGCAGACAATTTCCTAAGGACATGCAGGCACCCAAATCTAGCTGGTCTAGGCAGTGGAGGTTTTCTGCAGTGACTATTTGCAAAGTGGGAGCCCAAGAAGCTCTCACTGGGTTCCCCAGCTGCCCCAGTAACTATGCCTGTTCCTCTGCAGACCACACAGAGGAATCCAAAAGCTGAAACTGAACCCATATCCATATGATGGGTTCAGGGGTTCCTGTATAAAGCCTTATTGGCTATCGTTTCACTGGCTTTGTCATTTATACAGCATGGAACATGTTGCACAAAGCATTTTGAGACAGATGCACAACTACTTATTAACAGAGTCTGTAGCTAATGGCTACATGTATTGACTGTAGTGGTGGAAGTTACTTTGAAGGGAAAATAAAAATTAAATGAGAGAGGGAGGGAGAGCAAAGGGAAAGGAAAAATCCTTCTGACAGCAAGAGGGGAGAAAAGCAATGGAGGTTCTCAGACCAGTGTCCTCTTCCTGATTTCATCTCCAGAATAGCACATAATCCCCCCATAATTCTTCGCCATAGCAGTCGTGAGGTATTTCATTAGGCACACAGACTTCCTCCTAGTTCTGCCTGCTATGGGACACTGTACACAGCAATGCACACTTTGCTCAGGTGTAAGTGCTGCAGGCTTCCTCATTGTTAAGATTTGTGCATGCATCTGATGGGTTTTCAAACATAAACTAAAGCAACCAAAGGCAAAGAAAAAGGGGGAAAGCAGACAGAGTTCTCATGTTGGGTATAGTCACTTTCCATGCGAAACTGTCACAGCAACACTGAGAGACTCACGAGTGCAAGAGCATGAGAACAGCAGCAAAACAACAAGGGGAGAACACCGCAGCAGATAGACTGGAAAACACAGCCACA
>VXBW01008336.1:535096-559866 GCA_013400375.1 Thinocorus orbignyianus
TTATTTTGGGGATCCTGAGAGAGGTTACCTCTTCCTTTTTGCTCTAGTCTCCTGGAGCCTGCTTGTGTCAGGCTCCAACAGCTGTAGGCTCATCCTCTTTCCTCAGGCACTAAAATCTCCTTATGTATTGTTTTGAAAACTCTGCATCTCATTTTAAGACACAGGAGAGACAGAGGCATATTCCTCAGCTGTTTCCGCAGAGCTGAGCAATTGCTGCACCTCACAGAGTTATCCTTAGACAGATGATAACACTTGAGCCATTGTTCAGCAAAAATTGAGACCTTCAGGAAAGAATAGTCAATTAATGGGTACTGCAGACTAAAATGCTATTGCAACCTGTGGTTTTCTATCTCCTCTTACATAAATCAGGTTTAGCACTGGCAGCTCTGAGAAGGTAGTTTGTGAAGGTACTGTTTCTTTGCAAAACAAAGCAAAGGGCAGTTTGCTCTGGATGACTGTGACCTCATGTACTTGGCTAAGGAAGTCTTCTGAAGAAGACTGGGGTTGACATGATCTTGAATTGAGAAGCATAAAGGGGTTTTTCCCCATTCTAGAAGATGTCTTTCTGCTGCCTCTGTGCCTGAGTTTTAGTTAACTGCTATTTGGTTAATTCAGTTTAACAGCCAGCTCGTGGTCTTAAAATCGGGCCTAGTCTATGTAAGTATCAATCAAGTAACCGGAACACCATTAGGTCTGGGATCATCATAACAGTTGTGTTGCTTAAGTGTTTCAACAATTCTTAGACAGCACTGCACCTGAGTCCACTTGTCAGCTTTCTCCAGAAACTACAGTGACCAAATACACGGGTCCAAACAAACCCAACAGTTCTTGCTAACTGAGCATTATTCATCCCTCAGCTTCTGATCTATATGCAAGTCATGTGCATAAACCATATTCTGCTATCTACCAGGCTAGATACTGATTTTCAAAAACACATCAACCTTAAGTTGAAAGGTCTTCAACAAAACCTTCATGTCTGTTATGAGCAGCAGTGTTGTAGGAGGGTCTTGACAAAGTCTTGCTACTAGGGATTAGTAGTAGTTTTGATACCTAAGTCTATGTAGTCTCTTATGTCCTGAAAATAACAGGATACAGAAGGCAGAAGTGGAGACAGAGACAATTCCTCCATCTCTGGTCACTGATATGCCATAGGTGAGTTTCCAGTTGGAGAAGTAGGGTAAGCTACAGTAACTGAGAGGGACAAGCCTCCCTAATGAAATGGCATACTCTTAGAAGGCTTGACAGTGCTGTAAGACCCTTGGCCTCTGAGCTGTGCAAGCAGCTCTTCTGCCCTAGCTTGCTCTGCTCCTCTTTCTACAGATGGGGTTGAGGAGATGACTCCTGGGCTTCCTCTAGGTGCTACTAAATTACATGATGCAAAGTGATGAAGAATCAGCCATAGTTATGTCTTTGAGAAGGTGAAATAGGCTGATGTTTTCTTTCCCCTTGTGCATTGCTGCACAGCATCGACAAATACAAACAAGATTTGTCACTATGAGGGGGCAGAGGGAGATCTTGTTCAGGCTGTTATGTATGTCAGGAACAGCTTAATCACCAGTAGGTTGCTTACTTGTCTAAGACCATTGCTGTATCTTTCAGGAATCATCAATGTTCCACTTAGGAAATATTTTTGCCTCTAGTGATTTGTATGTGTGTGTTAGCTATCCAGCAAAAGATGGCATGACTAAATAATCCAACAAGTGTTTTATCAGCTTGTGTTTGCTCCTGATTCAAAGACAATGCCCCTCAAACAGTCATTCCCCAGGAATGCAGATCTTACAGCTTTGGCATTAAATTTCACTTAATGGAATTTGCTGCACAGATAAAACACAAAAAACAGCAAGTCCTGACTCTGAGGACATTTCCTCTGATAACAAACAGTTGACATAGGAAAAAATATAATTTATCCACTGGTTTGTCTGAGGTCAATGATTTAAAAAAACAAAGTTTTCTTTTTTTTAAAATCCAGACAAGCACCCCAGAAGAATGGATTTCAAATCGATGAGGTATTTCATCCTGATTTTCAAGTCATATGAGCTCACTTGTTGTCGGACGTGCTTTAGAGGACTGGCACCAGGAGCTGCAGAGGAGTTGTGTTGCCATTTCAGCAGCAGGAGGAAACCATGCTTCATATCTGGTGCCCTAAGAGTCCCCTGGACAGTCAAGAGTGACAGAAATTTGGCCTGGCCAGGAAAGTGGCAGTGAGTGTTACGCATACTTCACATGTCTTTGGAACACAACCAGCGTCTGCAGACATGTTGGTTCTAATGGCCTCCTGTGCCTGATGTCTGCTAGGGTAGTCCTAGGGAACCTTTCCTTGGTATACCACAATGCGCTTCCAAACTGGAGTCTGAACATTGATGGTAGAAACTTGGAAAATCAGAAAAGGGTTTCATCTTTGCAGAGTCCTGCTACCTTCTACAGTTGCTGCTGTCTTTATAATTTCTGCTATCGTATCTTCTTTGCATCCTATGCCAGGGGCCACTGACCCCTTATTTGTTGATTCAGCAGGTTGCAATGGGAAGGGATCTGAGAGGGGTTGTAATACATTTAAAATGTTGGCCGATGAAGAATTTGTGAGACAATTGTTGCCATTATTTACTGCTTGGGCATACCTGTCAGATGCCAAAGTTAATGGAGATCGGTACTCCTCTGACTTGTCAACGTCCCAGAAAGACTTATTAAACCATCAGGTGAGGAACACGTAATGGCAGAGATATACTGTCCCACTGCCTCTCTGTTAAAGGGTACAAACCCTGCTATTGTCTTCCTCCTGCTCCAACCTCCCCTTACGGCCTTCCAGTCTCAACTTGTGAAGTGTGCCTGCATTGCACCATGGTACAATTGATTTCCTTATCCCAAAGCAAAGGCTTGAGCTGTTCCACAGTACCAGGTCAAGCCTGCAGCAGAAACTAACTGGCAGCCCCCCTTCTTTGGGGTTGAGAAGCATGCTGTGCAGACCAGTGTGCCCACTGGGTATAAGAAAGGTGAGTTTTTTTCTCAGTTCTGGTCTATTGCTTGTCTCTGAATGACAGTCCTCAAATTAAGGTGTGTTATGCATTTGCCATCTCTGTTTCAAAAAAAACCAAAACACTTCCACTCTAGAGGATATTACAAAAGAAACGCTGAGTGGTTTGACATTTGCTATCAGAAATGGCAGTGTACATGCTCTTTTCAGTAGTAGATTTCAGTCCCTAGGTGAGATATTATTAATAGCATTACACTTTGATAGGCATAGGCCTAGGACTTCCTGGTGGAGAAAAGAGGAGAGCAATAACTCAGTGCACTGGGCAAGCAGTATAGATCCATTTGCAAATTAAAGAAGGTTCACTAGGGGACTTGCAGGTTGCTAATGCCTTGGAGTCATCTAAGGAGCTCAGGTGGTGGTGCAGAAAATAATTTCCTCTGGAAAGGAGCTTCATTGTCAATATTTGCCTGCGGTTTTCCAGTATACTGGTCTGCCCATCCAGTATCAGCTCTCCTGAAGTGCAAGTGTAGATGTGGTGAGGGAGCCATCAGTCATGAAGAATGGCACCTCGACTAGCCTCCAACAGTATCCAGGAGCCTGTTCTCATCAGGATCCAGGTGACTGTCCTCTTTCCAATGCTCTGCATCTGCAATAAAATGACAATGACAAATGTCACTTGGAGCAGAGCCCTTTCTATTCAGCTCACCTTCGCAATAATCGAGTGCTAAGAAGTAATGTATTCTTGCTGCTGGGAACTCTGCAGACTTCTAGCTAATTCTGTAGCTTGGAGGGCAAAAGAAGGTGACAGCAGACAGGAGAGGTTATTTGTAAAGTGGGTCAGAAAATTAACTTGTTCCAACCATAAAGTAGTGTGGATGAGAATAAAAATAGAAACTCTTAGTCAGAAATATCTGTATTCACTAGCCATGCTTACAGCATTTATTAGAATGTGGATGTGAGCCCTTTGAGGGGACTGAAATTTACTTTTTGCATGTTTCCTTGCTCTTCTTAAACATTACCATTTGTCAAATTCCCTAAATATCAGAAAACAGATCTTTCAAGAAAGAACTGCCTTCTCAATGAAAAACCTTTTTCTGATTTTCATCAGAAATCAGGATATATGTAAATATGCTGTCTGCTTGCCATAAGTCATTCTGTCCTATAGTACCCATTGAAGGTATTCACCAGTATCTCAAAGGATTAAACCTCCATGCATTTTGTGGAAGCCGAAAATTGGGTAAGAGTTCTACTGCAAAAGGGACTGTGACCTTGAGTTCACCAGGTGTTTCCTTTGGCCTGTGGACTCCCTCATTAACTTGTGTCTCTTGTCCAGCCAGCAGTTAATTACCAGCTGGAGGTGCAAAACAATGAATTGGACAAACAACAGTAGTGCTGATTAGAGTGAAATCCTGTGAAATCTTCTTTAGAGAGTGAGCTGAAGTTATGAGAAACTGTCTAGTGTGTCTGCTAGTTTGATAAACTTTCTCAGAGGAATTAAATGCTCATCTTTCTTTGTTTACTGCTCCAATATAAGAAAAGTAAGTGGACAAATTGTCTTTTCCTCTAACTCATTTCTGCTGCAAGTGAACAAATGCAGAAATATAGTTGTTTCCACTGCTTTTGTGGTCCCGAGACCAAGCTTTCTTGGCGTGTAGTGGTGGTATGCCCTGGAAATAAGCATTTGGAACAAAAGCCAAAAAACATATTTCAGCCCAGAAAGAAATTTTGAGGTCCTACCAATATTACAACCTGTGCTTCATTTTCCTCTAGAGAACTTGAGGACATGCTATGGACACAAATATTCAAGGCAGACAACCTTTTTTTCCCCTGACTGCTAGCAGAGTGTGATGGAAGAGCAGGTAGGCTGTCTAGATCTCTACAGAGATCAAATTACTTTAAATTTGAGGCTCGCTCTCATTAAAGATGAAAATGAACCCCAGTTATCCAGTTGTGTATGACACTGCTGGTTTTACTGTCAAACTGACGCGCCTTTTCATCATGTCTAATGGACCTTGTCTATAGCCAGTGGTGACCTGAAGCTCCATCACTTCTCAGAAGTTTCCCCAAGCCAGCCATGGATCTGCAATGGTGGAGCTGTGGGTTGTTGGGAAAACAACAATGGATCATACTATGCTGCAAATTCTGTCAGAATGTGTGGAGACTCATTTTAAAGGTTCTTTAATTGTTGCCTCGATCCAAAATCAAAAATATTAGGAGGCTATTTTATTTGCTGGTTCCAGTTTTCATGGAATCCATCTGTCCTCGCATGGATGCAATTAGATTCTTTCTTGACTCGACAAAGTTCCTGGCAAGTCCAATCACTTGCAGGTGTAGCAGAATGAAATAAATACCTCAGTTTGCATATAAGTCATGCTGCTTTTCTTATTTGGTTCTTTTACCTTTCCTACATGTAGCCATTGGGCTAATATAACTAAAATGGGCCCTTTGTGCAAGCCCTGTGGTCTAAAAACAGTTTTGATGATTTGACTAAATGCTACAGTTTGCACATGTAAATATATTGATGAAAGTCAACCTAGGATAAGCCATCTTCTCTGAGGGAGTTTTAAATATACTTTTAGGGCTCTGGCAGATGAATGACAGTGAGTCAGCTAAAGTAATTTAAGGATTTGTAAGACCTTCTTTGATCCTGGTCTTTGCTAATGCCGCAGCAGGAGAAACCACCTTAGTTCCCGTGATGTGCAGGTGAGACAGGTTGTAAGTGGCACCAGCTGAGCAGCAGACAGCCCCTTTCCTCGGCCACCTCTACCGCTAATACACTGGAAGTTACCATGTTGTTCAGGACATGAGCCCAGGAAAATGTCCTGCACAAAGTTTTGCTTTCAGTTTTGCTATCTGAAGTCCCTTTATGGCTCAGTATAACTGGGCCTTCAAAGAGTCACTTGGACTTTCACTCTAGGTGGCCACTTGTATTTGCAAAGGTGTATCTTGGCCAACGGCATTGGTATTTCTGCAGAGGTGATCTCCACTGTGCTAGGCAATGTGAAAAAAAAAGTTTATTCTTGGCCCTGAATGCCAAGAGCTGGTGGAAAATGCTGTTCAAAATCAAAATTTCCAGTGCCCTGTCTGATACTTAAGGATTTGTCTTAATGGCAGCAGCTTCTGACAGCTAGAGTAAGAGAAAAATTTTCTTGGCAGTATTAGGAGGTCCACGGAGGCACAGGAAAGGTCCTGTGTGTGTCATGTCTTCGTATGCAAGTAACCAAGGCTTCTTTTGGAAGGGCTAAGCTGGGTAAGAGTGCTTCTGGATTTCCATGGGATTAGCCATGTTCTATGTCCTGCCTTCAGTTATATGAAATCTTAATACAGACACCATAAGAAAGAATTGCCTGGCTGCAGCAGACAAACTGGTACAACAGAGCTGGAAGAACATCCATTTGCCCACAGTTTTGCTCCTTACATAAAATTATTTGAGCTTGATACAATCTACTTAACAGCCTAGTGACATTAAGCAGCCTGCAACTGTCAGTAGGCTCTGTGCCGTATAGACAGGTAGCATGAATTTGGGTTCAGGTTTGCTTTTAAGCGTGTTAGAGGGCTTGCTGAGTATGCTAAAATCCTAGAATGCTAATCCACTATCCAGATGTGATTCAAAAGTGCCTGATGGCCATTTGTTTTGTCAGACAGCCTGCCTTAAGGTCCATGAGAGTGCATGTCTTAGCCCATACCTAACACCTCTGCAGCAAATACTGGTTTCTGCAGGCAGTGTTTCATGGGCCAGAAAGAGACAAGGCATATCTGGGCTGGGTCTCTGCTATAAGACTGGTTGTGCCAACATCTTAAGGACCTATTGGATGGAAGGGTGAGAGAAAATGTGTGTAGCCTTAAAATGTCTCCTAGTAAAAGGCAGACTCACTCCTTTTCTAGTGTGTGCTCAGCAGTGACACAGTCCACTTCAGACCAGACTGGAAAAAAGGCTGCTGCAGCACTAATTGACTTCACCAGTCAGGACAGAGAACTTTGACCTGTATGTTGGATAACCTCCAAAGAAATCACTGCCATGGCTGGATATTGGATTTATCCTTCAACTCCCGGTTGGACCTCTCAGTCAAATTTGTTATACTCAAGTTGTTAACTTGTAGATGTGATGGCCAACAGCTGGCTTTTTTTTTTGTTGTTGTGGTTCTTGCTGCATTTTTAATGGGATTATATTCTACTATGCCTGTCACTCCCGAAGCTAGAGGTTTATGTAAATCTAGGCTATCACAGGATGGGGTAACATTCATATTTATCTGGTATACACCACAGCTTCTAGAATATAGTTTATTCTCTTTATTTAAAATACAGTGGGTTGTTCGTCTTATTTTTACTTTCTGAACTCTATTCTGAGACTGATGTGTGAATTGCTGCTCATTCAACTAATTTAGAGTGTGGTGTTTGTAGCTCTAAATGAAATGAGGAGTTTTGCATAGAAAAGCTACAGAGGCTTCAACCCTGGATTTTTGTACGTAATTGCACTTCCAGATTACTTGTGGAGGAATTCAACCTGTTAATTCTGGTGTTAGGGACAACATGGTCAGGACACTGGACTATTATTAGTTATACATCAGTCTTCCTTCTCCTGCTTCATGAATTTGTTTCCTATCTTTTTCTCAGTCCATTAGTACTTTTTCTTATAACTTTACCATACCATCAGTCTGGAAGGTGGAGATTTAGACTTCCTGAATTTAGTGGTACCTACTAAATAAAATACCTGAAAATCATTTAGGAGAACAGAGGTTTCACAAAACATTGAACTTCAACTTCGTGTATCTATCTTGTTTACAAGGGTCCCGGCCAATTTCACCCATCCAATGCCTGAGAAAGGCACAGCAAGAAAAATGTCTCTCATGTCTTCCCTTTCTTTTCTCATCTTTAGAGCATCACATACTTCACCCCATATTTTTGCTTTACCTCTTCTTCCTTGGAGACTTCTCTGTCTCCTAGACTCTTCCCCACCCTATGGCAAGGGAGATCACAGCTGAATGGGGTGCTGTCCATAAAAGTAGGGCTGTGGGGAGACTGAAAATGTTGGAAGTTGTGGTCCCAAGAGAGGAGTTCCAGGAGTGGGAAGGTAAGGTACTGTATTTGAAAGGGTCACAGCCCAGAAGATGACCAAAGCTAAGAGAAAAACTCCCACACTGTATGGCTGGGTTTACATAATCTATGAAAACTAGAGTTCTGGGAAAATAGCTCTTATCTCTCCAGGTTTCCTCTGATAACTTCTTTAGTTCAGTCTGCTTTTGGATGAAGAGAAGGCATTTGGGGTACAGTATTAATTTCAGCTTAGTCCTTACTCACTATCCCACTTTCTGTATGTAGACACTGAGAAAACACAAGCCCAAGGCTCCAAATGAGGATTTTTCTGGCCATTTTTACTCTGAGTCTTAGTGGTTATGATCATGCTTTAAGAATTTGTATTATCAGTAAGTTTGACCCCTCAGAGATCATGGTCATACAATAGGCCCACCCAGCAGGGTCACCAGATATCCTGGAGCAAGGGCAGCTGTAGCCCTGTGTACCCTGCCAGGTGCCAATCTGAGCAGCTTGTAAAGACCTCCAGTCTTAGAGGTTACTTTTGAAAGCGAATTCGTGTTTATGCGGGTGTCAGTCATTGCAACAGAACCTGCGTTTAGCTACAGATCCCTTTTGCAGAGCTGGTCTTGAGGGAGTATTTGCCCTTCTTTATGCAACTGAGTACTGCTTCATCATGTAGTACCTTCATCTTGCTCTGGAGCAGTACCTCCAGTTTGCTGAGATTGTCTTGAATGTTGAACCTTCCCTGCCACAGTTTGTTAACTGCCTCTCCCCATTATACAGGGGGAACAAAATACAAAACTTGTTTTTTTAAAGGAGGACCAAGGTACTATTAAAGTGATGGTGGCCCATCAACTGGAAATTATGATCAGTTTTAAATTCGGACTGGCTGAGGAAGGTCCTCCTAACAGGCTTTCCCACAATTAGCAGTGAAACCAGTCCCATAAACATCACTAGCCCCAACTCATGCTAACACCGGGCTGCTTTGAGCTAGCTGGGGGGTTTCAAAATTTTTAAGAATTCACAACTCTCCTACACAACTTCTTTCTGTCCATTTTTTTCTTTTTGCTCACACCAAAAAGGACCTTCCTATTTCATTCACACACAGAGTAAATCACAGACAGCTGCTTCTAATTTCAAAAGTCAAATTGATTCATATAATCAGTGTGTCTGTGATGTGAAAGGAGTGCAGAGGTGAAGATATCTCGTTAAAGAAATGTGAAACTGAGGAGTGCTAAGATGGAAGACTCAGAGGTAATACTGAGTCAAGAATTACAGGCACCAATGAATAGAATGACCTCCAGCTAGGATACTAGGGGACTGGGTAGCATAGACAGAGCATCATGGAACAGAGATGGACGATGTGGAAGACAGGTGATGTGGAAGATTATGTGCATGAGGACCAGCCAACTGCAAAGAGATAAGATTAAGTTAAGATTCAGTTGTCCTGGACCACTCAAAAATAATAGAATAGGGTGGGTAGCAGAGAGAAAAATGAACAATTTTTTTATTTTTTTATTTTTTTTTTTGTGAGCTGTATTGGCATCTTGTATTGTTAAACATTTCCTAAACTTATAAAACTAAGGCCCTGTGATTTTCATATAGTAAATGACTTCCTGTACTGTCCACTACTCCCTTCCTTAGTGTCAGCCTCGTGCTTAGCACTTTGGCCTCCTATTAGCCTATTTAATACCCAGAACAAGGAAAAGTTGCTGTGGAGCAATGGGAGAGTACCTTTCTCTTCCATGCTTGTACAGTGTCTGGCACAGTGAGGGCCCATTTCCAGATGCTGCTGCACAGACAATAACATGTGTAAGATCTGCCAGTTCAACATACCCTGTTCAAGGCCTTTAAATGCTAGTCCTGGTGCTTGTTTAGAAATAAGGAAAAAAAAATTAAGAAAACTCTTCTGGAGAATGTGTCAGTGTTAGAACTGTGTCTGCTGAGAAGTGAGTGTGTTCCTGTGACAGCGCATGTCAGCCTTCAGGGAAGTGTGCCCTCAGCAGCTAGAGACAGGTCCCTTAGAAACTTTTTCACTTATCTTTCTTTGCCCTCATCCCTGTTCTCCATATAGAGCCAAATAAACTTCTGCAACAACAAAAATACAGAAAATTCAAATTTGGAATGAGTTCTGGCAGCTCAGAAATCCCTAATGCATTTCCTTCTTATGGGATTCATTTCACTGCTGCAGAACTAAGATGCCCTGGGGTTTGGAAATCACATTTCATTGTTAGTATGAACTTCTGGCATATTTCTCCTTAGCCATCTCTTCTCAGGAAGAAGTGTCCTGGGTATATTTAATCACTCTTCATGTTGTAGCCTCTCCACACACCAGTCATCCCCATGTTGCTCCTCTGGCTACATAAAATTCTTCTGTGACGAATGAATTGGAGATGGTATTCAAGATGTGGATATCCTAGGTATTTATGAATTAACATTGTAGTAGGGTTTGTCCTGTTGCCTTCCCATCTACCAACTTTTAGTATTAGTTGCTTTTTTGTATTTTTACTATTCATTGAACTACTGTTTTTGCAGACCAACCTATAATATAAATATAATATAAAAATCTGGGTTTTAGTGAAACTGGTATTCACAAGTCATCACTTCTATGCAGTGTTGACACTGCTATTTCCACATGGGTAAATATATATTAAATAGAATTGTAACTTAAGGGTTTTCTGTGACTCTTTTCAGTACCTCTTTTCAGTACCTGTTGTTTTACTAAACCAACCAAAGTTGGTTGCCTCATTAGGCAACTACCCTTACTACTAATCATTTGTAAACAGGCTGTACAACAGGCACTTCTGTATATATCCACTTCATTAGAAACCTGTACTGATTATAAAATCTGACTTTTTAGTCACTCACTACTTCCTCTATTTTAAACTGATCTTCACCCATGCAGTATCTTTCTCTTTCAGCCCACTGGAACTTAGCTTCTCCATAAACCTATATGGAATCGTCTTGTCAGAAGCTCTTTCAGAAACCCACATGGTACCTAACAATTGGATCTTCCTCAGAAAAATGTTTAGTGACTCCTCAAAATGACCCTTATAAGATTGGTGAAACACTACTCCTTCTGCAAAACCTGAGGATTCTTCTTGATCATATTTGTTGTATCCATAAATTCTACCTTGTGTAGCATGAATATCAGAATTACTAACCTGCGCTGCCTACAGCACCCATCTCCACAGCTCCTTTAAAACTTATGTTATAGGCCACCTGCATTTTCTGCACTGAGGTTGTTCTAAGTGATAGCCCTGACGCCACAGTAGTTAATATGGGAATTTAGATTTGGTCTCCTTTTGAAGTTTTGGATGAGTGTTATTATTCATGGTGATCTTTTCAGACTTTGTTTTAAAAGTTGTTCTATAGGTTTATTCCAACACAGGACCTCAAGCACATCCCAAGAGAAAGTAAACTATGAACTTAGAGACATCTTTTCAAGTGAATACAGATGTGAAGAATGCATTTAGTTTTCTGCTATGGCCTTATCTTTTCACCTTGACCTCTGTGACCACCCACACATTTTACACAGACTGTGAAGGGCATCCTTCTCCTGGTGAGTGGGAAAGATAGACATGCCCTTGGCAATTTGCTTCTCCAAGATTTTTGACCTGCCTTTTCGTAACTCTGACTACCTAGAAGGTTTCCTGCTGTTCTCATCTGGTCTCACTTGTTTTCCTCCTCCTGGTAGCATCTTTTACCCTGCTGTTTAATCATGTTAGCTTTTCTTTTTTAAACTAGGCCTTGTGCATTGCTCAGAGCCAAAAGTAGTTACCTGGTGTAACGTTTCACTGCTCTATTAATTTTAACTCTCCCAGCAAGTTTCTGCAAAAGCCAGTTTATGAGTAGTTTCATTTAAAACTGTCATCAGTTCCCACACATTACTTCTAAGACATCAAATAATTGCCAAGAAGTATGTAGATGTATATAAAATACATATGTATGTACATATTACGATTTTATTTCCTATTATCTGTGTTCTGCTTAAATATGAATTGCTCTCTTTAAACTGCTCTTTTCCTCTCCTCTCCTCTCCNCTGTCAACCCTAGAGATCACCATTCCAAACAGTGTATTTTACTGTACTTTCTGCGTTTCTTTCTTTTTATATTTTCTGATTCGTTATGTAACTGTTTTAGCTGCAGCATATTCCCATGCTGGATTAGCTGAAGCCCTTCCACTCCAGAAATAAGTCCCTTGGGAGTTTTTGATGAAAATTAACATTTCCCCCTTACACCTTCCCTGTGTCATTTATTCAGCTGTACATTAAGGCTTTGCTTTTCCACATCTTTGACTGGCCCTGAACAAGTTCCTGGAAGGACTTCCAAAGATGATATTTTCTAAAGTCATAAATTTTCTGTGCAGAATCTTCCTTCTTCCCTATCTCTTTTTCAACCATAACTGATTGTCCATCACTATCACCTCCTTTCCAGCATTCCCTAAGAGCCTGTCTAGACACATGGAGGGATTTACTACCTCTACATCATCTGCCAAGCAAACCTCCATGTAGTCTTCTCCAGTATCCTAAGCAGATACTTATTCACATGCTATTTATATGCAGGCACTGTAACAGCCTGCATCTTCTTCTCTGTTGGGATACCTATTATTTTTCATGCAAGGCAGTATATGTGCCCACTGTGGGGCTCATTTCTCACTTTTTTAGTTAGCTGGCTATTAGATTTATCCTTTTCTCAGCTGCACTGCACTGCTAAAGCTGAGTTGGACTATTCTACAATGTCCAAGAAATGTCATGATAAACTCCTCTTTCTCGTGGAGTTTTTCCAGATCAGCCTCTGAGGTAAGTGGTCTCTGCATGGGAGTTGGACAGTGATCCACCTGCTTGGCAAGCAATGATATGTGTGCCATGAACTGGAACATCTCATGTGCTCCTGTGCCTGCTAGGAGGCAGGGGCATTCTCCTGGAAGGGAGAATGAAATCTCCTTCTTCATATAGTCTGGGGCAATTGCATTAATTTATTCTTCAGTTTAGAGTGGCTACTTGGCTTCCATGTGGGGTTGGTTTCTCTTTAGGAGTCAGGATAGGCTCTGTATTATACTACTGGCTCAATGTTCGGGTTTGTCATGCTTACACACACACTACAAAAGCCTACAAACATCAACAGATAATGTTTTTTCAGAACTGCTATGTTGAATTCTTGACTGAAAGCCTTCCCTGGGTCCTCAGCGCACTTGAAAATATCAGTTTCAGTAACCAATATGTCACAAAAGGATTTTTCCATAGCACAACAAAGCGAATTCTGCCTGCATGAACAGCATACACTGAGTTACGTGCAGCTAAGGACAATTTTTTATTTTTTTATTTATTTTTTTTTTTAAGGAGTCCACCAGCCTGCCACTTCCATGATGTCAAAGTGGAGGGGATTTTAATTTCATTCCTGGCCTTCATAACAATACTGTCAGTGAAGGAAGTCTGGATGATCTCGATTGCATTAAAATGGAGTGTAAAGTATCTGTCACTTTGCATCTTTTTTAAACGATGTTGTCTGGGAATAGTCCTGTAACTTTCAGGCAGTAACTCTGGACACCAGATATAAAACGCTGGCCCCTAGTGGTAATTAACAACTACTACCACTAAGAAGTCAAGTCACTTTGTGAAAAAGAGTGGTGAGGATGGGCATAAAGCACAGCGTCTCTGAAATAACGGTAGCAATTTTTTATGCTTCTTGTTGCTTGGGCAGCAACCAACTGTGGTAGAAAATAGTAGAAAAACATAAATAAATGCTATGTTGTGATGGCCATAGTCAACATCAATTCCCTAGGCTGCCACGACCAGGATGAATGCTCTTTCCCAAATGAATAAGCTTTCCATTGTGTTCTAAAGTACCCCTTCCTTAAAACTAGCATGGTCTAGGAATCAATAAGGTCTGTTAAATGGATTAAAAATGGACCAAAAAATAGATCTCGAAAGGTAATTGTTCAAGTGGACCAGTCTGTGAATGCAAATTATTTCAGTTGTATCCCTAAGGATGGATTTTAGTCCAAAGGCTGTTCAATATTTTAATCAATAATCTGGAAGGAAACATGAAAATCATTGCTGATAAAATTTGCAGACGAAACAGAAATGCGTAGAATAATGAACGGTTAAGGAAGGGTTCCTCAGGGAAATCCAGATTGCTAAGCTGTGTACTGCCCAGTGTATATGACTTTGTATTTGTCTAATAGTAAAAATTAGTAAGAAGCAGGCTGTGATTATTACAGAGACAGTTTTGGAAATCAGTGTCTCTAGCAGGGACTTGAAACACACTTAATGATGTGCATTTTGAATGAGAGGCTGCAGCTAAAAGGGTTAATGCAGTCCTCCTGTACACGGGCTGTGAACAAGGGGCAGGGATCAGTAGCTACAAATTGCTGTATTTAACTGTGGTGACACCATGCCTAACCTGCTGTGTCCTGCTTGGTGCCACTGATATGGAGAGAAGGCTGAAGAAGGCAAAGGGATGTAGCGTAAAATGGGAAAATGTAGGGTTTAGAAAACAGATATACAAGTGATGTAGGGTCTTGAAATATTACCTTGAAGTAATAGGCTTCAAGTACCTTTGTTTCTTTAGAGAGAGAGGGATGGGAGATTGCTCAATCTAAAAGTAGTGGCTTTTATCCTCTGGTTACTGAAGCACTGACAAGGGACCATGCAGGAGAGCAAAGCGCAATGGAAAGTTTAAAGTTTGATGGACTATACTCAGCTTTTGCATAGGAAAATGCTCAGAAATATGTTGATTTTAAAGTCTTAGTGGTTTCCAAATGGCAAAACAAGAAGAAGATAAGATAATAGAGAAAATTAAAAATGAAAAAAAAAAAAAAACAACAAAAAAAATAAAACCCAAACCATACCAAAACAACAATCTTCTAAATTCAGGAGTTGCAAAGAAAAAAGAGCATGGAAATGTTTAGCAGGTAGAGTAATTTCTGGAAGCTAAGTGGTGGAGTCTCTTTTCATTGAAATCTAGCATTTTCCTGCAGAGGAAAGTATGCTAATTTACCAGCCACACATGACTTGCAGCAGATCAAATGAGGTTGTAGGCACAACAGCAATATGCACAGCATCTCGCCGACTGAGATTTAAGATGCTTCAGGGCCCTGGGCTCTATGGCCTGTGGCCTGCAGAAAAGTCACATTGGGGAAATTTACTTCAAGTGCTACTTTCAGATGACTTTTGCACCCATGACAGATGAGATACCTCCAGTGGTAAAAACTTCATTTTGGAAAAGTGGACTCAGAAAGAGGGTACAAAGGCATTTCTGACTCTCTAAGTATTTCTGATTGGGTAAAGGATGTGTATGATAGGTTTAGTACCCACAGTGTTCCTAATCTCTGTAAAAGTCTGAACTGAATAACTCCTAGCCCCCAAAGATCCTCAACTCAATTTTGTTGCCTGACAAGTGTCCTGATCACAACATACCATATGGCACGGTCTCCTAGAGGGACAGAGCTCTGTGGATGCCATGAGGATAGCTGCAGGTTTCAATTTCAGTCCCAGCCCTTTGCTAATTTTCTTTAGTCACTGATGCAAAATATTGATTTCAAGGCGGATTTAAAAGTGTTACTAATCCTTAGGGGAATAGCAGTATATATTTAAATTCCATATGCTGATTAAAGCTGTCAAAGGTCTTATATGTAATTATCTACATGGTTTCAAATGCATTTAGTTCTCAGTTCTGTAAGGTACAATCTTCAAGACGGCAAAAAAGAAAAATAAATAAGATAGCAAGAGTACAGAAATAGAGCAAGCTGAGGAAAAAATGCGATAAACTGCCCCATCCACATGGTTTCGGGTGCAAGTGGTTGGTTCCTTACTCATTCAGCTCCATGGCTTTTGGGTCTCTTGCACTGAGGATGCCAGTTTAAAAGCAGATCAATCAATATTACAGGCACCTTGTCTTGGCAGTCTTGGCAGTTGGATGTGGTTTTCTCATTTCAATACCTTTTAGGAAATTTTCCTGGTCAGTAAGAGAGTTCAGTGTGGTGGAACTTTCTTAGGCAGTATAACTACCAATACTTACAATCCTTCTTTGATACTCTGTTCTCTCCTGAGTCTCATTTCCTTTCGTTGTGCCCTTGTGGGCTAAATCTACCTCTTACAGCGGCCAGCTTGCCTTCAGATGGAGTTCCACCCCAGCTTTGGTCCTTGACAATATTTCAGGCCCTTCCCCTCAGTTTCTGGATTACTTTCTGCTTCTCTTTTGTCACCTCTTGAATTTGCTGAATGTTAAGAGGAAGAAGTGTAACAACACAAAGCATCACCAAATGTTTTAGGAGCAAGAAACTTCTCAGCCTTGCACTGGGCCTTGAGTGCCTAATCTCTTGGGTGCAGCTTAATGTCTGATGAGAGCTGGTTGAAAACATTCTGACTGAACAGTTGTTTGACTAGATTGAAACATTCCACAGGAACATGCCGATTTTGAGAAAAAATTATCAAGAGTGTTTTATTTCTGCCAAACTGGAGCTTTTGGTATGATAATGTGGCACACTTGCACGGCATTATTATAGGCAAAATGGCAACACTGAAGAATTGCAGCCTTTACTGAGATGTTGCACTTTTATAAAATGATTTTTATTATATTTTCAAAACTAATTTTAAAAGTGGAGAGGGTGCAGGGAAAAGCTTTGCAAGGAAATGTCAAAAGAAGAGCTCATCATAAAATACTTTATCCTTTCAAGCTGCCTGCCTTTAAAAAGCTCCAGACTCAGGGCAGATTGATCTTCAAAAACAGCCTGCCACCCACCCATCCCACATCCTCAGCCTGGTTCAGACATGCTCCCCATCTGTCCCACTGGGTGACCTCCCTTCCTTCCAGCAAGAAACCTCTCCCTGAGACTTGTTACATGACAGGTGTCTCAGTTCCTGATAAGGGCCCATCCCAGGTCTGCTTTTCTCGGGGAGAGGAATTCAAGGAAAGATCTCAATGACAAAGAAATGGCCAGGAAGAGTTTGCCTTGGGGAGAGCAGAAGGCATGCAATCCCTGAACAATCATTCTTCTGCTGAAACTGTTGAAACTATTTGGGCTGCCATGCAGAGAAGCAGAGTTGTCAGTAAGACTTCCAAAAGGGGATTGGGTGCCTTAAATGGAGACAATCTGCATTTGTAATTATGCTGCTTGGGACAACATTTCTGTGGCGTACTTAGCCTTGTTGTTAGGGGAACAGACTGATCTGCAGCTGGGTTTGGGATGGGAGTTCTCTGTGCTGAAGAGTCTTGCAATGAAAGGAATATTAGGCACATTTTACTGCTTCCTTCAAAACATTTGCTTGCCAGCCACTGTTGAGGCAGTCCCTGGACTACACTGACCATCAGTTTGTATCTCTGGAGCATTTCTAATGTCTCTGTGTTACATTACAGTAGTACGATAATGCAGGCGATTCTGCTCTACAAAGAGTGAAGTCAGAGCATTACGAAGCATTGCAGTATTAATGCAGCTCTGTTACTTAGTCTTTGCTTGGGAAGAAATACAAGGAAATATAACTAAGTTGTGATATCACACATAAAAAATATTAAAACACAAGAGAAAACCTTCTTTACAGAGGAGAATAAGCGTGCAGAGGACTGAGTGCTCTGCTGATGGAAATTTGCTCATTCAAAGGAACTAAACAAGTCAGAACCACAGCCACTGTGTTCTTGCATGATCAACAAACATGAAACATGTGGATGAACATTTGGAGAACATGAGGCTTCTGGGTAGCAATTTATTTCTGCTTATGCTGAGTGGCATAGCTTTCTGGTGTGGCAGTGGAGGCTCAAATGCTTGCAAATTCACAATGCTTTCTCTCTTTCAAAATTGGGGGAAAATAGCAACTTCAAACAGAAAGTAAAGCCTTCAAACACTGTGAAGAGGAAACAGCCTTTAGGTGCTATCCACTCTATAAGGTATAACTGAAGAGGAAGGTAAATGGAAATGTTTCATCCCAGAAGAGTGACAGCAAAAACATTTGGGACTGAACTGCAGACTTTTCAGAAGCATGGAGTCAGTCTCAGGGGAAGTCCTAAAGAAGATCAAGAGGATTAAGAAAGCCTTTTATATTGTCTGAACTTACTTCTGCACAAGGAAGTGCAAGAGTTCCCTGCCTGAGCAAAAAATTACTCTTGTGTTTGTGTATCTGTGGTGAGGAAGACAGATGCACAGATTTACAGCATATATGGATTGCACCTTTGTTGATTATGCAGTTCATGGTACTGATCCTTCAAAGTTATATACATTTGTAACCAGAATCTTGAGAATAGCCCCATTAATCTGAGTGCAATTACTCCTGATTATAATAGTAAACACAGGTATAAGTCTTTTTGGAATTCTTTATTGTTAATTCCTGGAGAAGTAAGTGGCCAGAATTAAGGAAATTTCTTATTTTTCTGTATTCCTAGTTTCTTTTCTTTGATTCAAGTCTTGATCAGACCGAAGTTCCACCCCAAAAAGTCAGATGTGGACTACCTGATGGCTACCAGATCATGCAGCTGCTCAGAGAAATGGCCAGGTCTTGGATGCCCACTCATGCGAACTGGCAGAGTGGAAGACCCTGGCTTGGAGCACACCTGCACTATATTTAAGGCCTCCTGGTTTTGTAGTAAAAGACAACAGAAAATTCTTATCAGCTTCAGGCAGATCATAGGACATTTTCCCCAGTTACTGAAATCCAAACATGAGAGAGTATTTTTGTAATGCTTGCTCCTTTCCAGGATCCTGGTGTCACTACCCTATGTGAGTGACTTACATTTCAGAATAGGAGAACTTTCTCCCACCTGAGGAGTTGAAGAGAGACATAAAAGAGAGAGCATGCATAAGCAATAGGTGTCACAGATGTTTAAACCTCCATAGCTTATTCTTTGAAAAGACTGCCACTGACATTGACATGCTACTTGTCCTTCCAGGAAGTCTGGTACTTTTGGTTTCTTTCTCATGGTATCTGAACCTAGTGACATCTTTGACTAGGAACTTTATTCACTCTGTAAGAGCTTCAGCAAGTCAAGCTGTGCCCAAAGGCAACCAGAGGTGGCCCAGAGGACTGAGCTATTTGGAAAGGGATACACACATGTAATGCAAATCTCATGTGTTTGCAAAGTGTGTCCCACTGCTCACAACTGGGAGAGTCATTGTTCTGGTCTCTGCTCAGCTCTCAAATCAGTTTTGCAAGCCAAATATTAAAGTATATAAAAGGGCCACAGAGACAGCTGAAGATAGAGGATATCTGTGTAAGAGATAGGAAAATGTGGGGAATAATGTCAAGTGAGTGCTGCACAATGCTTCCATGGGGAGATTTATGCTTTAGCTATGGGACATAGAGCCATGGGAATGTAGGCTCCATAGCTACAGTGGTCCATGAACAGCCTGTCTGTAATGGTAGTGATTCTCCTCATGGTGCTGGCTGTTTATCTCTAATAGACCACATGACCCACTCTGGAGAAGACATTAAGGGGTTGGAGTCCCTGGAATGTTTCATCTCTTTTGTTACTGATCTATCTGCATAAAGCAGCACACACACAATCTCATCAGACAATGCACTTTGATGTCTTTTTTCAACCCCTGGAGTCGCAGCAAAGCATATGGAGCTTATTGGTGAACATGGCCAATGATTTCTGAAATCACAGTCTAACTGAGTTTTCTAAGAAAACACGCGAGTAAGGAAACAACACTTCTCATCTTACAGAGTAACTTATCCACAGCTCAGTCCCTCTGATTCTTCTTGATGGCCTTCACTTGTAAAAACCCCAGTCCACCATCAACAGGGTCATCCATTGTCTCCTGATCTTCACGTGCTGGTCTCTGGGTAGGCTGTATCATGATGTCTTACTCACTCTTCCCCTTCTTCCTTTCCTCCTCTGCCGAAATGACAGTGCTACTTCTCCCAGCTGTTAAAACCTTTCCTCCAGCACGATCTTCTTGCCAGGCATTTCCCTTCTGAGATGTGGCTGAGTCATCCAGGGGTCAACTGCTCTGACATTTTACTGGAAATCTGACAAGGTAGGGGAGCTCACAGCAGCTCCTCCCATTGCTTTTCAGGCCAGCCAAGCTCACCAGAGGCAGATCACTAGCTGCCTGCAGGACGAAACAGGAGGATTGTCTTGGCAATTTGGCACCCAGCACTGAACATATTGGTTTCCCAGTCACAGACTGTTTCCTGGAAACCAAATAATTTCTGTGGCCGGCACCATCTCCTATTATTCTCTATTAAGAATGTAGCTCAATGCATCAAACTGACCACAGACGCAATACAATTAATTGGCCTCCTCAGTAGATATGCTACTCTGATGTAAACAAGGAGGCTGGCTTGGGAAACCGGAGCTTAGCAAAGCCAGACTCGCCTTCCAAGAGGAAAGTGCAGAGAGGATGTAGGTGTTGAATGACTGCAGGAGCTATGCCTAGTGCTGAAGCTTAGCAGTCATGAATGGTGTAAGCTCGTCCAACACACTGCTCCCATAAGCAAAGAGCCACAGAAGACCTAAGTCTCTGCAAAACGATTAAGGAAAAACAGGAATGTGCTGGAAAAGGGCAGCTTCATCCAGAGGGAGGTACAAAACTTTGATCACTGAACAATGTGGATGCTTCAGCAAGCAGAAGCCCTTTTTGTTGCTCAAGCAACAGCATTTGCTAGGTTCTCCTTGCAGGACCAGCCTCAACCCGGAGTGGGAAACCAGGCTACATCTGTCTCACCTTCCATCTACATGGGTCTTTGGAAGGCACAGGCCTGGTGAGCACTGGAGTGCTGAGGATATTGCAGTAGGACCCTTGTTCTCTAGACATGGGGTAGAGGGAGTTGAGGATTGGGATTGGAGTTTTTGAGTTGGGCACATATGTCCAGCTGTTTAACACCATTTGTCACCCCTTTCCTCCACCATTCCTTTTTCCACACCTTTCTGCAGCCTGAATCTCATCCCTGGGTGATAGCCTCCCTCTAAACTCGCTGCTATGCACTTGTCCATTTCACCTCTTTTTCTGCATTAAAAAAACCATGGATCCTGCCACTAAAACTGTTAGATAGTATGGCACCTTTCCTGAGCGCCATTAGCATGCAGCAGGTGGTAATTTCTTAGCCAGTACTTTGTGCACTTCAGAAAAATCCATCAGACCAGGAGAGGCCAAATTCATGCAACAGAAAGTCCTTGGGAGCAGAGTGGTATGTTGAAGACAAGACAGGACTTAGACCGGTTTTATTTAGGTATGCTCAGATGTACTCACAGGAGGTTTGTAGGTAGGGATGGAGACATGCACTCCAACCTGTAATCTGTGTATGTACTTTGTATGATTCTTCCTTAGTGTCATCCCCGGACCAAGCACATTTTTTCCAGAGCTGGGTATGAATGCATGAGTAATACACTCAGTCCTACACCTGCAACCCAGATGGGATTTTCAAATATTCCTGATTTCTGCTAATGGATTGGTTTATGGGAAGGACTTTTTTATTATTAATATTACCTGAGGAATCGCCACCTCTGTGTACAAAGGCTTGTATCTCAATAGAAGTAAACCAGACTTTTTTGCATATATAAAAGTATTCATAAATTCCTCAATTCATAAATTTCTCTATTCATTCTTCCTTTAAAAAAAATAATCCAACAATACATACAGGAAATTTAAGCACTCCACCTGGAATGAATTGCCCACTACTAACAATTTCTCACTGATGAGTAATTTTCTTATGAAATAAAATTTTATTCTTGACTACCTTGCAGAGAAAGGGCAAAATTTGCAACAAATTCTGCCCACTTCTATTTCGAAATATTTTTCACACATATATCTATTTCTTAATTGAGTTTCCAGATTGACAATAGCCCTTTAAATTGGAAAGTACCTTACCTTAAACATGGACACATTGGAAGAAACCTTGCCAGGGAAAAGAGACCACTGAAAGACTAGTGTGTCCTTCATTTAGAAATCTGTTTGCTTGTTGATAGGCATTTTTTGTCTAACACAGAAAGATGAGACTCGTCAAAGATCTGAAAATACCACTATGAGGACAAAATTATCACTTGTAATTCCTTACTCAGATGTTGTCTTCCTGGAGACACAGCTGTGTATCCAACTGAGCCTCATTCCATTGTCAGACATGAAAAACAATCACATCCAGCTTGTCACTCTTCCCTGTTCCCTCAGCACTCACTACTCGGTGAGTCCCAGAGTTGTGTGATTTGCACATCCCTCTTTTATGCTGCAGTTTCAGATGTTGTGTCACTGACTGTGAACTGCTGCATTTCCAGTGTTTATGCATCTAAACGTCTAGGAAAGCACATGTTTTTGGTGGTGAAAGTGGCTGACCCCAGGAACACACTTCTTCAAAGTAAGATGTGCTACAGGCACATAAAAGCTATGGGCTTGATGCAGAGGTAATTGGATGAAGTCCTACAGCCTGTGAGCCTTACCGGATGTTGGCCTAAATGAGCTAATGGTCCCAGCTGACCTTTAAATCTAGGAAATGCTGACTGTTAAACTGCTTTATTATGGAGTTTTCTAATAGAAATCTCTCCCATTTGGTTTTAGACTGGTCCACAACATAGGAGCTATGCATTTTCACACAGAAGTAATGCAGTAGGGACATACTTAAATTCATAGAATGTCTCTGGCCTTCTCCACCACCCTGGTCCTGCTTTAGCTTTAAAAATTCCTTTTGGTGGTCAGGTTTTTTTCTTCAGAAGTAACTTTCAGATCCTTCTGCTCTTTCTGAATGTTGGATGTCTGCTGTGAGTTTTGCAAAGGGTTGGCAGGAAAGTTTTTGCCAGAGAAGTTGCCAGTGCTGTGAGAGCAAAGAGACCCCTCTATAAAATGTTAGGGCTGAGACATGTGACTGGCGTACACCAGCTGATCCACAGCAAGTGTAAACGTGCATTGCTATCTCACATACTTTTCCTCATCTACTCTTTTCCTGGTATCAAAGCCACTCCCTTCACCCTGCCAAAGGGCTGTTCAGGTGATGCTGTGTTCAACCTTACTTGCCTGATTGTGAGACTGAGGCAACCGCTGGCTAGGAAAAGGCTGGAGAAGCTATAACTGGCAGTGGCCTGTATAACCCAGAATTGCCCTCACAGAGGAAACTTATGAGACAGAACAAATACAAATGAAATTAGAAAAATCTAGTACATTGAAACATGAAGGAGTTTTTTTATGTGGGAGGTTGGTTTTGGAAGAACAAAGCTGAAACTAAAATCAAACCTCCAGCCTCGTTCTCTTGCTTGTTTAGTCAAAATCAATAGCATCAGCACAAAAGGTGTTATTTCAACACATCAGCATTTTGGGTCCAAAGCTATCCTGGCAGATCTAGTATCCATATAGAGTAGAATAATGAAAATTAAGAAAGTAGAATCATGAAGTTAAGAAACGTAAACTGTTCACTTAGATTAGAAATCTACAGGATAGGAAATAAAGTCCTTTCACTCCCCTGAGGAAGACACAACTAACCGTCTAATAGCAGGTTACTTTCATCTCTGATTTTTACAGGATTCTGTAAAGTTAATTAATGTGAATGTATTTTTTATGAACAGACAAGGCATGTTATCTGCCCTTCATAAATAACCTAAGTCCTTAAAAATATTCTTCTTCATGATCGCCCCCGTGGGTTTTCAGACAAGGTTTCTCTTGGTGCACTCAGTCTGGGATTGAGAATGGTGCCAGCACAGGGCATGAATGTGCAGACAGAGATAGACTGTCTCACCTTGAACATTTTGTGTTCGCGCTGATCCTTCCAAATTCATCACAAAGCTGGACCAACACACAGCTCCTAGGCAGAATAATGTAGATTTCCCAAAATGCAGACACACCTACCAGCCTAAAGCACTCCTCTGGGGCAACTTCGGGGTTTGCAGTCTCTTCTGTGGGGACGTGCAAGGCATGTGTGTCACTGAGATGTTCTTCATCTCTATCTGATCGAGTGGATCAGCAGTTGCATTGGAAGAAAGGATGGAGACAAGGCCACACCAAGATATCCTGTCTCCTAACTTGCATTGCCAGGATCAGTGCTAAGGCTTCTTATAGGCAAGGAAAATTATTAGATCACTCTCTGTACACTAATAATAAAAACCAGAGATAATTGCCTAGCAAGCGCCTTAGATAGTATGACTATTGTGCATCTTCTTTAATATTCTCTCCTTCTACTTACAGCACTTAACCACAGAAACTCACAGGTCTTTTTATTTACTATAGCTGTCTAACAAACTGAGGACTTCAATCATTTTTCCATAATCTCTTTCCTAGTTACAGTGAGACTTTTGCCGTATATAGCAGTTATTCCCTAGGCTGTCTCTTTGAATTCAGTCTCATTATTTTATCATTTTGACAATTAGCTGCATTTGCCATCTGCTGCCTCCAAATATAATCCAAATCCCTTGGATTCTGGTTATACTGTTTCTTGTTATTTGTTCATTCTCCAGTTTCTGCACTATCTGTAAACTTGGAGCTCTCCAGTCAGATTCTGCTCTCCATTTTTTAACCAGGATAAATCTGGACCTTCTCCATGAAAGTCTGTGGAATTACTCCAGAGTGAACAAACAGAAACCAGAGCTGGATATTGCTTAGGCCTTCAACACCCTCATCCAAGTAATTTTATATTTATATAGAGACACATGTTATGAATAACAGATGTCCTAAAGCTGACCTGGAAGACACTTTTTGTATCTTCTGTTCCTGTGCCATTTTCCCCACTGACACCCATTTTACCTCAGTCCTTGGTGTGTGTTTGAAGTTAATTCAATATTAACAAACACATTCTTACAGTTATGAATGAAGTTTTGGCAAAGGGAAGATACTTACAGGCTGTGTTTACACTCCTTT
>VXBW01008336.1:559873-572146 GCA_013400375.1 Thinocorus orbignyianus
ACTCCTTTGTTCATCTTTCATTTTCTTCATTTTTTTCTTCTTTTTTTTTTTTTTGATAAAGATTTTTTCTTTAGTATAACAACAAAGCTTTACTATTTAACAGATCACTACACATGCCTGGGGACAGTAGGTTTACTGTGCTCCCTGGAATAAACAACAAAGAACTTGCAAAGTGTCTGAATGCATGGAGTTTAATACTCCACGCCAATGTGGAGGAGAAACCTAGTAGAACTGCTGACCTGTCACATAACTCTGCATTTTACTATTACAAAATCCCTTCCTTTTCCCATACTTCCGGAACACCAGCATGAAGTAGAAAGCAAGACAGGTTTTTTCTCTGCAACTCCTTCCCCTTCCCTTCTATTTCTTCCATGCTGATAAATCTTATTGTCTGTTGAACTTACAGTTTTCAGCATCAAGTCCCCAGGGCAGACTAGAATACACAGGAATAGTGTAGAGTGGAGATGCAACCTGCTATCAGGACGTTTACACTAAATACTTCTATGCACTTTTAAGATGTTGCATCTTAACCAGCTGATTTTCGTCTTTGCACCTGTTTCCAAACCCTACTCTTTTCCTCATATTTTAGCCCTTAATTTCTGTCACAGTAGCAGGAGAGACATGGAATCAAGCTCTCCTCCAGCTTACAGCACCTAGTATTGTCTGTCCTGTGGAAACAGGAGTAATGTGACCCTGTAACTCGAGACTGTCTCATAATGTGCACACACCAGGGAGTTCAAGTGTTTTTGGCATTACCTAACTCCCAAGTACTCAACTTTTAGCTCTAATGTTCTCTTGGCAACATGTGGTGCAATTTATATATATATTTCTATGCAGTTTCCTAGGTTTTTAACACAAGAAAATATAAATAGTGCCACGTGCAAATAAAACAGCCCACCCACATGGTCCACCAGGTTTTGAAATACAAGCATCACCAGACATTGCTGTTTGCTGGGCTAAAGGTCTAATGTCAATAGCTAGCTGCTCTATTGGGTGCCTGTGCTCTGTGGACAAGCCTTGGAGAAGAGAGGCACCACACTGAATTGTAATTCAAACAACGTGGGACAGGAAATGTGCATTTTATGCCCATTTAAATATGCAGTTTGGGGAGATCTGGCTTGAAAGTGAGCTAGAGTGAGATCTTGCCCTGCGTCATGTTCCCCTCACTGAGACCTCAAGTGAGCCTATTCCTCCTCTGTGGCAAAAGATGTGAGCAGACTCACGTCTTCTAGTTAAGAAGCCAATTCTTCACTTCCTACAAATAAAGTGGTAAGGAATATGGGAAGAGCACCCTTCACAGGGAGAGTAAATGCAGGATGGCCTGGGTACCAGTTAACTATTTACTGTCAAAAAGAGAAAAAGCTCTCCTTTTTTTATGTCCCACAGAAAAACATAAAGAAAACTCAGAACAAAATAAAAATCAGGTGAGTGGAAGCACCAGAGAGGAGCGTGATGAATTTCCTGCTGACCTTCAGACAAAAGTTGCTGGAGACCTTCAATGAAATTGCAGCTGTTTAATGATGATTAGAAGTTCCTCAGAATGAAACAGAAAGTGTTTCCTTGGGACTTTGCACTCTTTGCTGGGCTTTCCCATATCCAGAGACACTTTTTCAGTAAGGGTGGAGAAGGCAACAAGGCTGTGGCTCTGATTTATGAATGTCACTTCAGGAGAGTGGAAATATACAGCCACCTTCTCACTGCTTCAGTGCCAGGGATTAGTCAATTGGCCTGTTAGCAGGCTGGATCCCGGACTAACCTAGCCCTCATGCACCACCTTGCATATACCAGTGGAGGGGAAATCAGCAACAAGGGCATTCATTACCGTTGTGACTTCCCTGGTGTGGAGCAATTCTCCCAGGAGCTGAACATCTCATTGACACAAGGCTAACAATACACAGAGTTGCCCAGCTGTCAGCAAATGCAATGTAACACCAGTATTGTCTCCTTCAGCCAACTGACAGTTTGTGTGCCTGGATTTTGAACAGTGTCTCTGCAGTATCTTCTGACATCAGTGAAATTTATATCCCATGAGCTGGAGGGGAAGGTGCAGAGAGCACAGTGATAAAGGGGTATCCAATGCATTTTATGCTGCTGGAATGGAAGGATACACCGTGTTTTGCACCTGGCTGGATTTACCTGTACTCTGTAGGATGAAATGTTTCCACTGTGCAAACATGCTTGAAATGGCAGGGGCACCTCAGAACCCTGCCCAGACATGCTCTGCCTCCCAAACCCAGTGGTGCCTACAAAAGCAGGAGTCGGCAACAGGTCACTGTAATCTGCCTTCCCCAGCTCCTCATTGCAGGAAGAGCACCTTCCCCACATTCCCCATACTCAATAAATCTGCTGTGCTGGAGCCCTTACCAGCCCTGTACTCTGAGCCATGGCATGTGCAGAGTGGAAACATGTTCAGAATATGCTTTCTGAAGTGACTGCTGCTGAACAGGAATTCATCAAGGTAGGGAGTTACTGTGGTCCATTAAGCAGCTACCTGGAGTAACACATCAGACTGGCAAAGTTTGAGGGCAAAAGCAGATGACACTTTGTTCTTGTACCCAGAGTTACCTCCCCTGTCCAAACAACATGCTCTGACTTTCAGAAGAACTGGATTTCTGATAAAGCTATCACCTCTGGCTTTAATAAGTGACAGAAGCATTTTAATTAAATTATTGACAACCTTCGTTTTCATCTCAGTCATAAATTTATCACCAGGGCAATCCAGCATTCCCACAATCTTCATGAAAGATGTGATGCAAATCACCTTCCTGAACATTATTTTTTACAGAATATGTCTGCATACGTTATGGACCTACAATCAGAGAGAAGGTATGTTTTGATAAGAGCTCAAAATTGTGCATTTCTCAGATTTGAATGTAGGGAGTGTCTTAATTCTCACAAGCACCTGCAGTCTGATATCTAATAATGTAACAGAAGTGCTAATTTTGCTAAAACTAACATAAGCAAATCGTAGTACAGAGGAAGCTTAGGAAAAAAAGCAACATAATTTATGATCATTTCAATACCACATGGTATGGATTCTCTCGCACTGGTGTTTGATTTAGAATCTGTTGAGTTGCCCATTGACAAAGCTATCCTTTAACTCCTTCTATAATAGCTGTTCTGGGCTCTTACATTCCCAACAGCAAAATTGATTTCCCACTTTCGGGCCAAAAAAATAATTCCAAAGACTGTAGCTGAGACGCAATGACGTTCATGCTCTTTGTACGTGTAGTCTTGCACATCTATGCACACATGAGTATGCATGTTTATTGCAAAGAACAGAAGCTCACACATCTCGTAGCACGATGCTGATGCTATCATCTTAAATTAAAACCTCAACAATGTTTCTCTGGATTTATTTCCTTGTAAGAGGGAGCAGAATCTTACCCAGTCCCTTGACTGATCAGAAATGTCATTCTTCCTGATGTCATAGCTAGCTTATGCTCACAGTCTCTGAGCTATACAAATGCATTCCACATCATTTTCAGATTAAGAAGTCTGTATTAATTTAATTAAAGTTAATTTTCTTAAATTTACTGGAAAATCAGAGTATTTTTTGAAAGTCTGTACACCTACTCTTGAAAGATATTTTGGTCGGAGTTTTCCTGATACATTCGAGTTTGATAAAACACTCTGTCATATCTATATATTCAACATAAAGCTTTGACTATCAATATTTTGATTGAAGCTGGTTTTTAAAAACCACTTAAAAACACTGTTCACCACCTCTGTTAAAATCCCTTATTTTACTTTGTGGTGCTTTTTATTATTGGCTTTTGAAAAAATAAAAGAGCTTACTTACATGTATAGTTATATATGTGTAGTGTTTACTGGGAAAATATACTTGCAAATGCATTGATCTGAAAAGGAATTTCTTTTCCTCCTTATGAGCTTAATTCTCAAAAAGAAAAGTGCATGCTGACATGTGGTTACCCAAGAACAACTCCTACTCTTTAGACTCTCACTGTCACATACAAAAAGTCTTCGTTGAGTTCAGCACTTCCTTAAACAAAAGAAATACAAGAAATTACTTTAGAAAAGCTGTGCAGCACCCTCTAGTGTGGACACATTTAGGTTAGCAAATAATACGGCTTTATAAATACCTGATTAACCTGGTGCTGACCCATCAGTCAGCCCGATGTCTGATTTCACCTGTCACTAAACTTCTGATTGATCTTGGGCAACTTGGTTCACTTTGTCTCAGTTTCCCCATCTGTAAACATCAGAAAACAGTCACCCTTTTTAAAACACCATAGGCTGTCTGAATGACAAGTTCCTCCTTGTATAAAAGGCTGGCTGCTGTCATAATCATTACCACATGATGGAGGCTAGAGTGACAGCTGTACCTTCTGAGAATGTACTGTGCAGCAGGGTGGCTAGATAAGCGCTCTTGTGTGGTGTTTCACCTCATCTGTCAGCTGAGCTCTTTTGTTTATCCCCCAGAATGACCAGCACCAGCAAAGCAGTGCCTTATGGACTGGGATCATAAACTATACTATCTGGTTTTCAAAACACATCAATAATGATTTTGTACTTTTACCTCTTGGAAAGCCTGCTACACATTGACTCATGTAAGCCTCTCTCACATTATATATCACATAAATTCCATTGTCTTCCATTTTATTTTGGGACTTAGTAAGAGGATGGGACTTGCTTGGGGACATTGAGTGAGGAAGGAGGACAGAGATTTGGTTCCTGTAGGATCTTCTAGTGAGGTAAAGAGATTTTCAGAATGCCTGAGCTCTTACCCTGTTCAGAGGCAACACTTAGCTAGAAAATAGACTTTCTGAGAACCTGGTCTTTCACTTCTACTTTGTATTGCACTTTATCATTATCCAGTGCAGTCCTATCGGTGATCACTGAGCATGCCTAAAAGCTGGAGATTTTCAGATATGCCATAGGAAGCACATTCTAACAGCTTCAATACACTGGAAAATATGGAGGAAAGGAAGATGAGTGTGCAAAAGCCTTTACTTAGAGTGATCTCTGGCCTGGAGTTTGTATGTTACTGCAGTCATTATGCATGTATATGTAATACATATATTTATATATATCCTTTTCAAGTCACATTGCCTCTTCACTGCATGACCAGTTGCATAAATCCCAGGTGGAATTAGATGGGATATCTATTTTTTGACACTATACTGAGGGGATTGTGTTGCAGGACTGGATCTGTAATGAAATAACCAAGAATTTCTTTGGCAGAACTTGTTGGATACAGACCACTTAATCTGGAGTCTCTGACTCCAGGCACAAAGCGACAAAATAATTATATAGTTAAGGACCTGTCTAGGCTGCACAGATACAGAGCAGACAAGGAAATAAGTGCCAACACACTCAGACAGGTGAGAAGCCCTACTGCCGTCTCTATAAGTGGTTTTTGCATGCCGTGGCCTGCCATTGCTCAAGCACATGCAAATTCTGCTCAAGAGCACCAAGTTCAGGCAAATCTTTTCCTAGTTAAACAAGGCTTTGCCATTTCGGAGGGTACCATGGACTTTCCTTCCTGTCTCCTAGCCAGGTTACTCACCCTCACACACAGCAATCATGTCAGTCACAAGGCTTTCCTTCTTAGTTGTCTTTAGCTTCTGCAAGGAAAAAAAATGTATATATTTGTCAAAAATAGGTGGGAGCGGACCAGCCTTTTATTTCTCCCTCTGCAGTAAGGTCCAATGCATAAAGTCAAGGGAGAGGAGTTTCTTTACATATGAGAGAGGAATCGGGACACACAAAATCTCCAGGGTTTTCATAGAATACAGAATCATAGAATGATTTGGGTTGGAAGGGACCTTAAAGATAACCTAGTTCCAACCCCTAGACCAAGGATCACCTCCCATTAGACCAGCTGGCTCAAAGCCCCATCCAACTTAGCCTTCAGCACTTCCAGGGATGGGTCACCCATAGCTTCTCTGGGCAATCTGTTGCAGTGCCTCACTGCCCTCACGGTAAAAAATTTCCTACTAATATCTATTTTAAATCTACCCTCTTTCTGTAAAAAAACACAAATATACCCTTTCTTTCTTAGCAGTGCCTCCTGCTTTGTGGTCTGCAATGATCATACTTCACATTAGAAATGTGTGATTTCAAAAAGAAATGGGGAAAAATGTTTCTCTGTCTTGCAATCAGCAGTCTTCAAAGCCAAGATTCAGATTTTCAGCATGAATAAGTTAACACATGCTGATCTCCAACAGGCAGGGAGGAGTGACAAAATGGTGAAAAGTAGTAAGATTAGAGATGTGCAGAAAGGAGACAGAAACTTCCGGAGGCTCCTGAACAATATATTGCCAGATTTGATACCAGTTTAGTGTTTCTTCTTCTATTTTAAATCATGCTGTTAGAATATCAGTTTATACCGGGCTCAGATCTTTCACCTGTGGGACCGGGATCTTGAACATCACTACACTACTGGCAGGAGGACTTGCACAGCTTCCTCATACACAGTCATGCAAACCAGCAACATGAAAGTGACAAAGGGAGATTAGGAACAACCCTGGATTTAGCCATCATATTTCTCTGTTATCTTTTTTTGTTGTTGTTCTGGTACAAGCAGAATCAAAGGATCTTGATCATGTAAGTAAAGAATGTGATGATCCAATTATTCGTACCCTCTTTTTGGATCAGTTTGAGTAGTCAGAGAAGGACTGTTTGTACAAAAAAAATGACCAAGGCATGTGGTGTAAGTAGAAATCCTTCTGAATATACTGGAAGAATGCCCTTAATAAATTTTTAGATATTATTAGCTCTGTCTTTCAGCATCATGCTGTCAGTAAAGCTGCAGTTAAACTGCCTGTGGGCCAGGCCTGCTGCTTGGCAGTGTGTCTAGAACAAAGGGGTTGTATGTTCTCCTCAGCTGCCATAAAGCTGGATACTATTATTGTTCTGCCCACGTCCACCAGCTGGGATCAAGCCCTTTCTGACCAACATGAGGCTAGGGAAACATCTAGTCTGAGATTTAGACATGATTTTGACTTGTTCGAGCTAATTAAGATATTTCAAAATGCTAAATAAAGCAAACTGCTTGGACCTGAGCTTGTGCTAAATTCAGCTTCAGCAGACCACCTTGAGAAGTCCAACTGATTCTTATAGTTGCAGGAGGCTCTAATTCATCTGAACCATGCTTACAAATTTAAAAGCCAAGGCTATGCATCCAATGGGATGGAAAACAGTTTTTACTTCTAATGCAATGCTGGGAAAAACACAAAAAACACTTAAATGCTGCTCTGTATGCATCTGACAGCAGTTCTGGGAAAAACTGGAAAGCTGCAAAGAATCTGAAATTAAATCAACGAAGTGCACATTGGATAGCTGACAATTCACATATGTTCTTTTCTCATATGCAGCAACATTAACGTGTGCTGACCCTGCGATATGCTTAATGCATAGACAAAAGCAGGGATATTCCTGTGCTTCTCTTGCCTTGTTGCACAGAATTGAACCACAGATTTCCAGATTAATCAAGTTCTGCAGGCTCAAGTTCTCTTGCAAGGGTGATGTACTGTTGCCTTGGTATGCCTGTGCTTGGATACTGTTTGGGAGAGCTTTCTCCCAGTCTGTGCTCATGTGCTTCTCATACAGCTGGACCCATGTAAGCCCTCAGCTGGTTCCCACTGTGGTTCAAGGCTAAAAGGCTATGCACCATACTCACACCTGGGAACTGTGCAGCAGCATTGCAGAAGAGCATTGGGCATGGAAACCTGGCACAGTGTTGGGCAGCAATCCACCGTAGTGAAAGAATGCATCATCTGATGGATAATAAGATTTCAGCGAAACTGCAGAAATTTTGTCATCTGTGCAAGCAGGATTTTTATGCGTCTTTCTGACACTGAGCCATGTTAGAAAGGAGTACACTGGAGGCTGACCAGGTGGCACTGAGGATAGGAAACATTCACAGACAGGTGTTTTCAACCACCCCATTGCTCTTTATGCTCTCTGAGTTTGTCTCTGAGCAGTCATGTGTACTGCTGTTGCTTAGATCAAGTGCTGGGACCACAGTGCACCAGCTGCACCTTTTTTCTGGGTATTCTCCACATTTTGGTTTTTCCACTATCATCTATATCTTGCATAAGCCAGATTCAGAAGGAAATTTCACAGCCTCATGATAGCTATGTGCTTACTGAACAGTACTGTGTTGGCAGTCTTCAAAAAGTTTAAAAAAAAGCATGTTATTTTTGATTGTGAGAAACTGGAAAATTTTCACAGAAACATCTCTTTTGGAACGATATCAAATCAATTATGCATCAAAGTTTATCAAATCACCCAGACTTATGTGTCTCTCGGTGCTCCCTCAGTGAGATGGGATGTGATTTCTGCATTCGCTGCAGAAATCTTTCACCACTCTCCACTGTATGAGCAAAGAGCAAATGCACAAAGATCAGTTGCAATTGTCATTACTACTTTTAAAATGCTTTCAGTGGCAAATTCCCATGGTTAGCATGACGTGCCCACAGTGGAAATTAAACACTATTTCAGGAACAAACTTAATTCATGGAAACAGTTCCACAACACTCATTATGCAGGAGTGCTGTGGAAGACTAAGAAGATACCAGCATCAAACCACACGTTGGAACATTAACTCATGGTGAAACCATGAAGTTCATGGGCTAGTGTGGCCTTTTGGCAGTTATACTTGTACATTAAGATATTATTGCAATTTTTTTTTATTGCGATAAACTTGGGTTTGTGTAGGCAAACTCAGTGTCATGGATTGGTGAACTAGTGGAGAATTCTCTTGTCGCTTTCACACATCTAAAATGTCTCCTCCTTAAATTAAAAGTGAACAAGAAATCCAGAACAGAATAATATTGTAAAATGTTCAGTTCTTGTGTAGTGTGCTCACTCTATATTTGCTCATCCACAATTTCATCAATATAATATCTTAGTACTCTGCAGGTAGCAATTAACCTTTATCCAGCAAGCTCATTTATCACATTAGGTTTTCCAGGCAATCATCCCAGGCACAGAGGAGTACGTTGTGATGACCACTATATCTTCACCTAAGCAAGGCTAAGACTTTAAAAGGGTTTAAAGAATTTGCTTATATTTCATTAACAAAGAGAAAGTTATGTTACACCATAAACATGCAAAATCAGCAGGAAATAACACAACCCTGGCAGCAAGATCATAATTTATTCAATTAAAGTTTCTTTCTAGTTAGAGAAACATTTTTTCAGCTTCATCTCTACATGCCTACTAGTTCCCTTTCCTTCTCTGAACCTAGAACTAGGTCGTTTCATGGAACAGAAGTCCCCATATCTCACTTTGACCACCTGCAGCCTTATAACTAGTCCAGCCAAGACATCTGATTCCTGTGGGTACTTGTTAGGATGCCTCCAGCCTGCAATTCCTCCAGAAGACAGGCGACTAGGATGAGTGGACTGTATTGGAGGTATTTCTCTCTCCTCAATTGTACAGGCTGTTTGAAGACAGACAGTTTGATTTATATTTTAGTTGTTAATGCGGAGAGAGAAATCTCCCTGCCTTGGTGAGGCTTATTCTGCAGCACCTGTCTTAGAATGCCATGGGGTCCCTGATGGAA
The DNA here is from genome assembly GCA_013400375.1 of Thinocorus orbignyianus. NCBI lineage: Eukaryota > Metazoa > Chordata > Aves > Ciconiiformes > Thinocoridae > Thinocorus > Thinocorus orbignyianus. The sequence goes on from VXBW01008336.1 coordinate 569,409, forward strand.
TTCGGATCCCAATGTGGAACAGTCCTGGCAAACAAACAGATCTGGACCTTTCTAAGAGGGACAAATGGCCTAACTGGGCAAGACAGAGAAGCACAAAGAGGCAAAATGGTTCCCTGAGCTCCTACAGCAAGTGGTAAAGGGAGGAGAAAAGCACATCAATACCAGCCCCTTCAAATCACACACTATTTCACATTGAACTATTTGTGTTTATCCATCATTCAGGTCATAAAGGTCACTCTGGCTCTCTTCAGTAGGAAAGTCAACCAAAAAAATGGAGTCAAGTTTGGCAAAATGAAATAAAAGGGAAAACAATTCTGGCTTCTTGGGAGAAAAATAGCATATGGATTACATTCTTGCCAAAGCCATGACTGTGAGGGTGGTGAGGCACTGGAACAGGTTGCCCAGGGAAGTTGTGGATGCCCCATCCCTGGAGGGGTTCAAGGCCAGGCTGGAAGGGGCTTGGAGCAACCTGCTCTAGGGAGAGGTGTCCCTGCCCATGGCAGGGGGATTGGAACTTGATGATCTTTAAGGTCCCTTCCAAATCTGACCATTCTATGATTCTATAATTCTATGATTCTAAATCAGAGACAGATCCGAAGACTGGTCAGTCACTGTGGAATATGTTTTTCTGAACATCACAACCTTTTACTGAGTTATAGTATCAGGAAAGAGAAAAAAATGTCAAGAAAGTGTGCAAGAGAATGGGAAGATTGTATTTTCAACGGAATTGTTGTAGTGGTGTCCTGAACAAGTGAATGGTTTCTTCTTCAGAGTTATGGACTGAATTTATTTGGGCAGGTGATTCTTTTTGTTTGGTCTCATGCTGGATGTTAAGGGCGGGACCTACTTTAGATTAATCCCTTGTTTCCTCCCTGTTTCTCACCTGCAGAGACATGGAGATTTGTCCAGCTTTGAAGTCCTCAACACAGGAAGGACATGGACCTGCTGGAATGGGTTCAGCAGAGGGCCATGAAAATGGTCAGAGGGCTGGAGCACCTCTCTTGTGAAGACAGGCTGAGAGAGTTGGGGTTGTTCAGCCTGGAGAAGAGAAGGCTCTGGGGAGATCTTAGGATGGCCTTCCGGTACCTGAAGGGGGCCTACAGGAGAGATGGGGAGGGACTCTTTATCAGGGAGTATAGCCATAGGACAAGGTCTAATGACTTCAAACTGAAAGAGGGGAGATTTACATTAGATATGAGGAAGAAATTATTTAGTGTGAGGGTGGTGAAACACTGGAACAGGTTGCCTAGAGCATCTGTGGATGTCTCATGCCTGGAAATGTTCAAGCCCAGGTTGGATGGGGTTTTGAGCAACCTGGTCTAGAGGGAGGTGTCCCTGCCCATGGCAGGGGGGTTGGAATTCAATGATCTTTAAGGTCCCTTCTAATTCTAACCTTTCTATGATGCTATGATTATTTTTTTTATTGTCCCTGCAACACCCTAAACTCTGATTGATGTTCCCTAGTCTGAAAAGCACTGAAGAAGAGCCAAGGAAAAATGGTTGTGCATTAAAATGCCTGGCTTTGTCCTGCTGCAAGGGGGGGCTGTGTAATGCACTGCCACACAAAGCCTTTATCTTAATGATGTCAGCTGTGAAAATTCACTGCCTACGTTCAAAAGCTCTTCCTTTCTGTAGGGCTATATGAGTTCAGCTTTTCTGCCCTGGAGTGTGACCATCTCCCTCAACGAAGAGGCAATTCCTAGGCAAAGAGCCAGACCTCCCTACATGGCAAGATATCCATGCATGGTCTTCCTACATGTCCTGGAGAGAGGGACTTGGGATCCTGCACCCGCGCAACCCATGCATCCTGCTCACTGAGACATCTTTGTGCTCTGCCCTCGCCTTGGCACAGCCTGGCCTACAGAAAGCTCCCTACAGCTGGCAAAATAGTAGGCACAATGGCAGTTATCCCGCCTCCACTCCCCAGCTTGTGAGAGGGGAGAAAGAGTAAGGTTAGATGTGCTGTTCTGAGTTATTGCTCTACCAGCCCCCATGTCTGTGGTGTCCCCGTGACACAGTCACCTGTGCATACAGTGACAACTAGCTGGAGCCATTAGCCCCTCGCACACCTCAACTCAATTTTGGGAGCAGAAACTACGGGAAAACGAAACAGTCTAGCTTTTTCTCTAGCTTCTAGAGAAAGGTATAAAACAGACAATGCTTGAGCCAAGAAGACCAAAAATCTGCCAGCCACCTAAAGCAGTTCCAACGTCCCCACCACCTTCCTGCAGAATTCTTCACAGTTGTGAGTTCCTGGATAAATTTGGAGGGCAAGATGCAGTCATTCACTGTAGCCGTGAAAAGCTGCCTGTCTGTGGGAAGTTTTCTGACTGACAGGGACTCAGACCTGTTGAGCCTGGTTGTTCCCTGCCTGACCCTGGCAGTCTGACATGCTACAGTGCACACAGAAGGAAATGGCAGTGACCCGCATTCTGGATGATGGAAAGACTGTGGATGATGTTTACCTGCACTTCAGTAAGGTCTTTGATACAGTCCCCCACAGTATCTTCTGGGAGAAACCAGCTGCCCATGGCTTGGATGCAGGCGCTCTCCACTGAGGTAAAAATTGGCTGGAGGGCCAGGCCCAGAGAGTGGTGGTGAATGGAGCTAAATCCAGTTGGTAGCCAGTCACAAGTGGTGTCCCCTAGGGCTTGGTATTGGGGCCAGTTCTCTGTAACATCTTTATCAATTATCTGGGCAAGGGGATCCAGTGCACCCTCAGTAAGTTTGCAGATAAC
>VXBW01008336.1:580676-599664 GCA_013400375.1 Thinocorus orbignyianus
GTGGGGTCTCACAAGTGCACAGTAGAGGGGGAGAATCACCTCCCGTGACCTGCTGCTCACACTTCTTTTGACGCAACGCAGGATACAGTTGGCTTTCTGGGCTGCCAGCACGCACTGCCGGCTCATGTTGAGCTTCTCATCCAGGAGGACTCCCAAGTCCTTCTCCTCAGGGCTGCTCTCCAGCCATTCTCTGCCCAACCTGTATTTGTGCCTGGGATTGCCACGTCCCAGGTGTAGGACTCTGCACTTGGCTTGGTTGAACTTCATGCCATTTGCATTGGCCCACTTTTCAAGCCCACTTCTCAAGGTCCCTCTGGATGGCAACCCTTCCCTCCAACGTGTGAACCGTGCCACCAAGCTTGTTGTCATCTGGTGGAAGACAACACCATGAGGAGTCTGGGTACGAATCAGCCTGACAACCATGGATTTTAATGAGTTTTAAGGACTACAATATGTGTTTGCTTCTAGGGACTTGAGAAATGTCTTTGTGGAGATTTACAGACCCTTGAGAGAGGAGAAATATCCCAGCTAAGGTTAGCTGAGACCTGCCCATGTCTTCGGAAAGTTTAGCTCTGTCTGCTTGCGATACTGCATGATGTGAAGTGAGCTGGTAATGTCTGGGGCAGCACCCTGGGAGAAGCTGATCATTCATTACAGAGATCACTTGTCACATGTAGTGGTTCTGCTAGGCTGACCAGCATTTTCAAGACGATTGCTTTTGCACTCCTTCCTTGCCTCCACTGCTTCTCCCTGATCTCGGCTAGTATTTGTTTTCTCTCTTACAATTTGTGGTTCTCATGCAGGGGTTATCCTCCCACCAGGGCTCTGCCAGTCACAACACTAGGAATGTCTGAGGAGGGGAAAGAGACAATAAATAGCAGAGTGCAAAGGTGCCTTTTGCTTGAACTGACAGCTCAGAAATTTCGTTGTTTCTGCCAGGTTTACAAGCAGGAGCACCAGCCCAAGAACAGTAATTGCTTTAGATATATATCTCCAAAGAGCAAAGATCCCAGAGGAATTATTCTTCTCACAGGATATACGAGCCCAGTACTCTACTGCATCAAGTCTATTGATATTCAAGTTGTATTAAGTCTACTTTCCCTTGTTTGCCTTTCTTCCAGCATTTTGCTACTGCAACAAAATTGCTGCTTCTCCTTCAGTAATGACTTCCTCAAGAGCAGACCTAAGGCCTCATGGAAAGTGACAAACGTACATTGAAAACCCAGCCCTGTATCAGGTTTATATAACAGATGCTCCCAGCCGCCTCTTGTGACAAGTCAAGCTGCTGGTGCTAACCATGAAGATTCAGCAATGTCCTTCCTCCTCTCTCACTGCTCCAGCTCCTGGCACCGGGTAGTCAAGACTATAGCACAGCTAAAGTCCTGGATGTGCTCAAATTTCTGATTCTGGTCCTTGCAGCATTTGGGCTTCAGGCAGTACAGTCTACATGCCCCAAGCCATGCCCAAGGCTGTCTCATCTTGCAGCAGATCTTCTTGACTTTGGATGTGTACAAGCCCATACCAGTAAGGGTGTTCCTTAGTAATTAGCACATCACACAAGGAGCTGAGGATTTGTGTTCAAATCCCCTTTTTGCCTGGAGAGAATTGAATCTGCAACACACATTGCTTAAGAAGCATATTTCAGAGACATCTTATAACCTTACCTCTGCAGCCTGCTTAGCTTCACACAGTAGGCTTAAATAGTGAGTGAAGAAGGGAGGGTCCTAACGAGTGAGAAAGTGGATGGAAAAAGGCATACCATGTCCAGTCTCCTTCCTTCTTATAATGCCATGTTCTCCTTTCCCTTTTTCCTTCTGAAGGAAAGGGCTCACCTGGTTGCAAGGTGAAACATAAGGACAATACTTATGACTCCTGGGAAGCACTAAGCATTCCTTGCAGACTTCATGGCACCTCTTACCAGCTTGTTTCAGCACTCTGTACTCAAGTATGCTGGATTTCAGAAGTATTAATCTTTTTTACCTACCATTCCTTATGCATAGGAGGGAGTTTGAACACAGGACACTTGAAGGTGAAATGAGTTCCTCCCATTTTCCTCTCCTCCCTACCACTGGCACAGTAGCTGTTACAATGACCATTTTTTTGCTCTCTATAAACAGCAAATTTTCAGTCTTGTGAAAGTCATCAACCCCAAGGAATTCTTGTGGCTAGAGGAATTTCCAGTCTCACCACATGTGCTTCAAAAAGGACAGCCTTGCAGCTGTTTTGAACGTTAACCCCCACGTATTTGAAATAGAAAGATACATAGCAAATAACATGTATCATACATAATAGCTTTATCTATAGATTGATAGATGGTCATATATGTTTGTATTATATAGATATATATAGATAAATGTGGTTTTTTCAGTATTCTCTTGCCCTTGCACTAAAAACCAATGGTTATTTTCCGGCTAACCTCTTCTTATATTTTTTTCCCATCTAAATTTTGTCTGATTTGAAATCTGCACCATTTCCTGAACAAAGAGGCACTGCTGGGGGCTGCAGGAGGACATTTTTCATCTAAATTCTGATAAACTTAAGTGCTGCTCATTAATTTTTGTTTCCCAGAGGAGTGCCTGGAGCCTGCAGAATAATTTCCTTCCAACAACTTGCATAAAATTTTGCACTGCACTTTGGATCCAAGCCAGGTTGTTGGGGCTGTTATTTATTGCAACTAGTAAAAATGATTCTGAGCTGTTGCAAGTCAGAGACATTCAAATGGCTGTGGTGGAGCTGTGCTCATTTGCCTTGGCAGTTCAGTGAATACCCTGTAATAAGAACTAACAAGGTTGACAGATCAGCTACTGTTGCAGCAGTTACCAGAGGATTTTTAATTACTCAGGGGAGGAAAGGCAAAAGAAGGAGAAAGGAGCCGCCTTACAAAGACACTGGGAGCTAGCTGCCTAGCTCAAGATTCCAACTTTGTAAGCCTCCACGTTCATGCACCTTCATGAACAATCCCTTTTTTCCAGTTTTTCATGTAACCCATTAAGCAACTTGTGACCACCAGTACTGGCTAAACCCATCTTCTGCTGCTATAGGGAGCTAAGGTCCTTCCTCGGGTCTTCGCAAACAAGAACTAAAGCAAAGCCAAAAGGCAGTTGCCCAAAAGAGAAGTTGCAATCAAGGAAGGGGAAAGAGGCATCTGAGGTGGTGGTGCTAGCAAGCTCCATCAAATAGTGATCATTAATAAGAATTTTCAGTGGCTTGATGCACAGAAGAAACATGCCTTAAAAGGCAAGCTATCATGTCCTCTGTGCAAATGCCTCAGGCTACCTTAGATGAGACTGTTGTCTGACAAGTGGATCCATGTAGATTCAGTCTCTTCAGTGGAATGTTCTCCTGGTTTGAGGTATCTATCTACTCTGCCAAAGAGAAGCAGAAACCTCTGAAAAAAGGTTGACATTTTGGCCTGGTTCTTCCAAACCAGTTGGCTCTTCAACTCAGCTGTAGAAGGAGCATGTAATATTCACACTGTGCCTGGAGAAATAGGGGTGGTGTAAATTGTGACCTTCACCTCCTGGCTGCGTGGAGCATTTGCTTTTAGGCTATCAGCTAGCTGGCAGACCCTGAGCCTCGCTTGGTCAACCTACACCTGAACTGCACAAGCCTGGGAGATAGAACTTCTCCCCATGTGTGCTTACCCCCTGATCTAAGAAAAGACAAGCTGACACTGTGTCTTTCTAACTGTTGTCTGGTAGGTGGCTGACTCCATGCTTTTGCTGTAATGATCTCTCTTCACATAAAGTCTTTCTCAATGACATACCTAGACAATGATGTCATTTTCCCCCTCAAATAAACAGCGTTCCCGGCTCTTAAAATCAAAGGCAAACTCTTCTCAAGTTTCCCCTGGGCTAGATCCCAGTGTCTTCTCAGGCTGCATATTTGTGTCTATTATTATTTCTGATTGATTTTTAGTGTGTTGCATTTGATTTTATGTTTCCACATTAATCCTGATCCTGATCAATGTGTTAAATAATAGAAAACTTGAGGTGACACATCACCACAGTAAATCAGGCCTGTTAATATGACATACCCATTTTTATGCTCTGTCTTTTCTGACTTCAACACCCTTTGCAGTGGCTGTAGAATTTTGGTGGCTGATCAGGCCATTTATTGATATTGAGGTCTCTGCAGCTTTTATGGATCAAAGCTTGACTGGTGTAGTTTAGTGTGGCTCCATTTACTTCAGTTAAGCAGCACAATTTTACGCCTACTGAAAATCTGGTCCTGCATCTTTTTCTCTCTCTCTTCTGCCTTCTCCTCAGAAGGATCAAGGATTTTCAAGCCTGCTGATGACCACTGGGTGATGAGCCCACACCAGTGTTGATGGGAGCAAGACAGCAAAATGTCTTACCTGTTCTGCAGATTTCACCTTTAATATTTAGCAAGTGAAGGGGATTAACTTCTTCAGTGCAGCAATAGGGACTGATCTGAAACCAGCAGGAGTCAAAACAGTTTTGCACTGATTCGGCAAGTTTCATAACCATCGTGATAACTCCTTCCAGTCCAATGACTTCTGCAGATCTCTATGCCGCATGCATAGAACTGACAGGCTTCTCACATACTATCTCTTTAGGGAGAATCTGACAGGCTGGATACTATAGACCTGACTCAGCAGCTATCAAATATTTTATTCTCTTTCCCTTTTCAATGTCAAAAAAAAAAAAAAAATCAATTTATTGTAGCTCATGTTTTTACCTTTCATATCACTCCTTGAGGTTAAGAGCAGTACTATTGGAAGACCACATTGCAGAGCTTACTTTTCTCTTTTGGTGTTATTTTTATATACCACATTTGATCTCAGGAAGCCTTTTCACCTTTGCTCCACTAGTGTTTAGTAATATTTTACATAAGGCTTCAGTGCATGTGATGCCAGTATAAGCCCTAGGCACATGCTGTTCATGTGAAAAGAGGGGAGTAGAGTAAGCAAGGGTGGCGAGGCCACAGATCACGGCAGAGACCAGGATTTGAGGCAGACATCATATGTGTAATGTCACAGTCTGGAAACTGGGCAGAATCATAGGCAGGTGAGGAGAAACAAGTAAAACTAGAGCATAAAACCATCAGTTTTTCAGAACTTCAGTTGGATAGCAGGTAAGTCAACTTTCTTTCCTGCTGCTCCCATAGTCCTGCTAGCTACAGATCACCTCTGCTGGCTGAACAGATACTCTCAGAGTGGACCCAGAGAGTCCCGTAATGGCTTGTGCTTGTGGTTGCACCTAAGGTTATGGCCAAGGTGCTCTCTCATTCTGGATGATACTCCACAAATTCAGAATGAAGCAGCTTATTTCCAAATCCTTAGGGTTGAAGAAGGCAGATAGTAAGAAGGGAAACATAACGACAGACCCAGCTGTGACAAAGAGCCTCAGAAGTACATACTGTCCCTCTGGTACTTTTCTGGTAGAAACAAACAGCTGTTCCTCAACAGGATCAAGAGCACTTGGACCTCTGTCCATGTGTCCTTCCCTCTGGGGAATGGTGAAGTTAAAACTACAGTGAGAGAAGCGTGCCTTCTAAGGGCCTTGGTCAGGTTTACTAAATTCAGCTCATACCAAGCAAAAAATCTATTTACATTGCTCTTCAGCTCTGAAGGCAATGCATTTCTTACTGGGGCACCTCTGAGCAGAACAACTGCTAGCAAGGTGGGGCTGTCAAACACAGGCATAAAGTATGCCACCTGTGTTTGGAAGTGTGAGTGTAGCGTGGCTGGATATGCACCAGGGAGAGGGACAAAGGATGCTCTGTATTTGCACTCCAAAAGCCTCAAGGCTGAGAAGCAATTCCTTGTACTGGGTGCTGGTGGGAGGACACAAAACACTGCGTGACATGAGGCGGCCAGCTGGCTCGCTGAGGGGATCTTCATCTTGTCAAGCTTGGCTCAGCCTTGAGCAGCAGAGAGAAACAGTGACACCATTTCCCAGAAGTTTAGCTGGCAATAATGGTAATTGCAAATGCTTAGCAAAGTGCCTTTTGTCACATTTTGCTAACAAAGCAGGGGTCAGGTCCCTTCTGCCTCTTGGGATATAAATATCTTAATTAGATCTTTGAAAAAGAGGGAGAAAAGGATCTAGAAGCCTAGGAGATATTTTATTATTTCTTTTTTATTTTTAGTATTAAAAGCATAACTCAAGTAGTGCTGGCACCAGGATGCATAATCCATTTACCAGGGCAGAGAGGGCTCTTAAGCTATACCACAAATGCATCATTTGATAACAGTAATGAAAAAGACAGCAATCTATATCTACAAATAGCATTAGAACAGACTTGGTTTGGGGATCAAAGGAAGCTGATGCTGAATTTATGAGGCAGTCATCTCAAACTTTTGAGACCAGTGCTCTCTCTCCTCCCCTGCTTTGTTTCATCCTCCCTTACTTCTTTTCTTTTTTAATAATTTGACCCTTCACTTGGGTCAGCTCTTAGCCCTGTAGCCAAAACAATTCAGTCACAAGAAGTCACAGAGTGAAGGGCACCTGCTTTGCCTTGTGGGCTAAGTGGGACCAGCCAACTCCTGCTTGTTTACTCTGCCCCTCAGGCCTTGCTCCATTGCAGCATCTCCTCATGGTGCACATGCTCTGAGATGCACACACTACATGGATCCGTGCCTGCAGTGTCTGCAACTGAGCTGAGGCTCAAGGAGCTACAGGGCCACATGGGAGAGACTCCATCCAGCTAAGCACCAGACAGGATCTTCTCCAATAGAGATGTCCCACATAATCTCCATCCCATTTCACACTCTCCATCACATGGCTCCTAAAAGAAGCTTTCTAAAGAAGGAGAGAGCACACTGGAGGACATATGTGAGATCTGGAGGGAACAGACATGGCTAAGAGAACATAAGAAATATTCTACCACTAATGCACAGGAGTTGCCTTGGCCAATATTCTCCCCCCAGCTGCAGCAGTAGGAAATGCTGCTTAGGGAGAAGGTGCAAGCCCATCCACTTACATGAGTTTCTCCAATCCCTTTGTGAGATAGCCTGCTGTTACAGCCTCCAGGGTCCAAAAGTTCCCTTCCCTGCAGTTTCTTTTCTGTTTTAAACCAGATTCCTTGGCTACAGTGTTGAAGGATTTGATGAGCTATGGTTTCATTTTAAGTTTACCCTCCACTTCACTGATTCTGCTCCTGCCTGTCTCACACCCTTCAGCCTAGCCTTAGACTAAAAATTCTCAGCTTTCTTAGTGTCCTCATAAGTAGTTTCTCCATCCCCACAATCATTTTAATTGCTCTTTTGTTTCCATTCTCTGCGTCCAGCATGCCTTTCTTGGAGACAAGAAGGACAAGACCTGCACCATCTGCTGAAAATATAGGTTCATCAATATTTTCCAATTCATGCCCTTCTCCAGTTCTTTGATGAACATGCTGAATAAAACTGGTGCTACTACTAATCTATGCAGGATCTTCCATTAAAGCCCACCAGGCAAATGAGACAGTATGAAGCTTTACAAAACCATACTGGTTATTTCTCAATACACTGTGTTTATCCAGCTGACCTGTGACCTTAGCCTTGACTCTAGACTTTGATCATCTTCTCAGGAGTGTAAGTTCCAGCAGTTGTCTGGCACCATTGCTCTTTGCAATGCCCGGTTATGTGCCTCAGACAGAAGATCTTCAGGTTCACACCTGAGTTCCCATTTGGCCCTCCAGTGAACACCATCTGGTCATAAGAAGATGTTAACTTCTTATTAAACATGGAGCCAGACACTTCGTAGGCTTTCAGACTCCTGGCATTAGTGCAAATCGGCACCTGTAAATTTTGCCCTCCCTCTATGTCCTGGCACACGCCAAGCAGCCAGAATTGTAGGTAAACTAATTTCCTGTGTGATTACGCTATTTCTTTACTGATCCTTTCCTAGACACACCAAATGTTAGTCACATCCACCTGACAGGCTATACCAGGATGAACAAGATGGTTCTTCCCAGCTCGGAGCAGACGTACTCTATGACCTTTCTCTTTTCCTGTGCCAGTAGACAAGCTCCCTTATGAAGAGGAATAGCCAGTCCTTTCTGCATGGGTTCCTCTTCTCCTGAAAGGTTTCACAGATCCTTATCACCTACTTCATTCTGTCACCTACCTTATCCACAATTTGAGGGTCTAAGTTTCTCCCCTGACTCCTTGGCCTCACACAAGGCAGGGAATTTCAAACAGTGTTACCGCAGAGATCACAGCCTCCAGTCTCCAGTTTCAGCATCCAGACAGGAAAGTCCACCTCCCAAGGCAAGAGTGGCTTAGAGAAACATCAGTTGACAGGCAAGGTCCATCACAGTGCTGCAGAGGGGTCTGCCTCATAATGGATGGGTGTTAGCAATGGCCTCGATACCCAGGGATCTCCCGATAACTCTTGATCTGACCCTGCTGAGGGACATCTTGCCTCACAGATACTCTCTCCATTCAGTGCTCCGCATCTCCTAGCAGATTTCCTTGATTTTTTCAAACATGCCCAAGCCACACTGCATGAGGTGTTTGTCATAGCAGCTGGAAGGGCACTCTGAGCTTTCTTCTGCTGTGTGACAGCCCCCAGAAGAATGGCTTCCAGCCTTTTCAGCTCTGTAGCTCTTAACATCATGGATCACTTTAACAGAACAGCCAGTAAACTTTAGGAGGGCAGATGTGATCTGAATGGGCTCAGACAGTAGACTGTGGCTTAGCTCAGTCTCTCTCTTTTAAAGAACACAGTGTGCAGGTGGGATCCTCAAGGCTCTTGAAAAGTATGGGGACTGGGAGGAGGTAACTTTAAAAAAAAACATACCTGAATGCCAAGCCTTTCACTTGCATTTATTTCTATGAGATCTTCCTTACATTCTCTGAATAAGCTGCAAAAAGAAATTGCATCTCCAGGAATCTGTCTGAGCTGTGCATGCTGCACAGTGCAGCTAAGAAACTCCAGGGGTTATGGGGAACAAAGTCCTTCAGCAGGGTAATGACATGGGAACACAGGAGGAGAGCTTGCAGGGGCAGAAGAAGGGGTGAATCCTGGAGAAACAGGGAAAATGATTGCCATAAGAAAAGAAAGACAACTGCAGAATTAACCAGTAAGTCTTACCCTTGCTGAGGTACTGGAACAGGAAAGGAGTACAGACTTCCATGCTTAATATAATCTAAAACTGGTATTATTTCTGGCCTGTTTAATTTTTCTGTATTATTGATGGATAGCTTACTTGATCTTGTCCCTTTGCTAAACTGAAGCTAGATTGTCCTGCTAAGTAATTGCAGAGTGTCTTGTGTTCAGAAGGGCCGCCTGTGGTTCTACATGATCTTGCAGAAGACACAAGCTGACCCAACACTGATTGTGAAGCTGCAGAGCTGGAAGCCATGAGATAGGGAGAGCTGGAGTACCTCACAGGAACAGTCTGAAAAGTGCAAATCAGCTAGAGCAAGACCAGTATTTACTTCAACCGTTTTTGTGCTTAGATCTCACATTTTCTTATTATGACCACTAAAATTTAAAACCAGCCATTGCTGCTACAGTGAAGTCTTGGTGAAAAGCTCCCATATGCGCTATAGAAGACCATCATCTGAATTAAAACTACATGTTTCTGTTAAAGAAAGTGGAGAAATTATTTTTCTCATCCTCAGCTGCTGATAATAAATCACTTCATTTTTCAAAATGCAGTGCCTATGTTCTCTGTCTGCGTGGGAGAAGGAAAGACCATACCACAGGGGAGGTCAGGTTTCCTCTTCAACTTGATTTTCTTGAAACTTACACTTAAAAAANTATGATCCTGTGATTCCAGGAGCTGGAACACTGGTTCTCATCTTGTGGCAGTACTGAGCTATGTTATGAATTCCCCACCTATAAACCTACAAATAGACCACGGTAGGAAGCCATCAGCACCTCACGTATCTCTAAAGTTTGGTTCAGAAAGGTGTGATCTTTGTCAGAAAAACATAGGAAGGCATATTACTTGTGGCCAGCACATCAAATACCTATGCTTTATAAGAATATCTTTACTGCCTTTGATTCACTATGGCTACACCTACCCTGGGAATCACCCTCCCTGCACCAGTTCTCACAAATGTAGCATGCACAGCCACAGGATTCCTATGAGATGGAGTACATCTTTAGCTTTGGGCTATTTCATCCCTTTGTTTGGCTTGCTTCAGCCAGAGCATTTCCAGAGCTTTTTTTTTTTTTCCATTTATATGCATGAAAGCATAAGTTATTTTTCTTCATAAAGCTAAAACTGCTTAAAATCAAATCAGGTGAGTCTAGTCTAAAAAACTAGAGTTGCCCTTTGAAGGGAAAAGGAAACTCTGAGTCAATGGAAATCCTTACCTGAACACTGGGGAATAGAGTGTTTCAAAGAAGTGAAGCCAGCTTCAGAGAGCAGTCACTTCCAAAGTGACTTCTGCAAAGAGAGTATTTTCCTCATGCTGAATCACTTATTTGACTGTTCAGAGCTGAGAACTGGAAGGTAAAAGAAAGGGCAGAAAAGTTTAATTTTCCTCTTCTAATCTATGAATATAAACAAGATGTAAAATTAGATTTATTACTCTTAAAATCTTGAAGGTCATTATGACTAGGAGCTAAATTCAGATGACTGACTAAGGACTTTATTACTTTTGTTTAATAAATTACTTAGTTTCAAGATTTGGACATGTTTTGATAAACCTTCTCTTTTGCAGTGTGCATATAGTACTTCTATACAATTGCAAAGGGAAAAAAGAAAAAATTACATACTTCTTTACACCCGTACAAAACCCAAGCTTAAATGCTGTTCGGGGGCTAATTGAATCCCAGCTCTCTTCCAGAAGCTGTTCAATCAAGATGACAAAAAAGAGCCATTAGCCACAAAAAGCAAATGGGTATTCATGAGCCTCCAGCATCATAAAGAAAGTAAAAATTATTAATCTGAAAATAACACATTAAACCTTGTAACTGGGTGAAGAATAGATGTGGGTCCTGAGTGTATTCCCAGCTCAGCGGAAAGGTATGTTGGACATTATGAGTGAATGAGAATTAGATTTTCTTTGAGGAGAAAAAACAACTTGAAAGCCCACACATAGCCAAATGTAAGCAATAATTTAAATTTAAGCTCCTTGATTTTATATTTAGATCATGATTAAACATGATACTTTAAATCATCATGATAAATTAATTTCCCTTGTCAGGACTCTCCTTATTAAACTGACACATTCTTAGTCAGAAAGGCTTAGCTATTAGTCAACACAATTCTCTTGGAGAGGAAAAAAAAGTTTTCCTATCCCCCTTTTTTATGTAATTCAATTCTCTTCTATTGATTCTGTTTCTATCAGAGATACCCAACTTCTTTGTCATAAGGAATGTCACCTGCAATTGAAATCATGGTAAGCAGAACAGAAATTGCCCAGAGCACATGGTTAAGATATTTATTAAGAAAGCAAGGATGAAAGTTACACTTTGCCTATTTTTTTTTCAGGATCTGTGTTCATGTGAAGTCTTTCTCCCACTCAGCCTTGCTTTTCTGGCTGCTCTTTGGTGGTGCTTAGACCAAAGAAGACCCCAATACACCTATGCAAGACAACCATGAGACTTGTGACAGAAGGTTCCCCCTGCAGCCTCCTTGCTCCCAGTGTTACATAGCAGATCCCTGGTACAGTAGGAGAGGATGACTGCCTCTTGATTCATGTCATCACGGCTTTCCACACTCATATCTTTGCGCAGATACTCCTTGTGTGTCAGGGGGCAGGCAGATTTGTTTTCTCCAACAGCCACTTCAGAAGTTGAGTTTGTTTCACCCTCTCTGCTTCATTTTGGGCACCACAATTCCTGGGTGCAGAGACCCAGTGTACAGTACAGTACAGCACAAGAAGCTCACCCGAAGACACAGGTCAAGCTGCAGGGCAGCAACAAAACATGGCTTTCCACGGAAGGGAGGATGGCTGCAGAGGCATTGCCATGCCCACATGCTGTTGATGTCTCTAAGCAGGTTGCCAAACCTATGGGAAATTTTTACCTTTGCATAATATTGCTTCTGTCCATGAGGGGCCATTGCAGAAAGCTCTCCCCCATCCCTGACTCTGAATGGCATGTCACAAGCCAGTGCCCTGAATCCAAGAGAAACAGTAGCTTCAGGTGATCCTAAAAACAAACCACTCCATTGTACAGAGCAGAGCAGAAAGAACACCAGCATCTCTCCACAAATCTGTCCTGAAGGGAAAACTGTCTCTGAATCCAGTCTAGTGGTTGTTGTTAGGTCTGTTTGTGTTGCAAGGATGGACCAGAGGCAAGGATGCACCACTCATGGCAATGTAAGGCTCATGCCATATAAGTCCTGTCTTGACTATGGCCAGCTCCAGGACCAGTGTTGAGGAATGGCAACATTCTTCACATCCTTCGCTGTAATAATCTTAAAATAACACACAGTTTGGTGTGAATTTGTAAATAAATCATGAAATGGTTCATGTACTAACAATTCAAGGTTTCCTGAATTTGATACAACAGCAGTTTTTTCCTTTGCTTTACAAAGCAGATCTTGAAGAGACAGCAGTCCATAATTGCAGCACACTAAAAGCCACTCATTCATGCCCACATTTTCCTGGGCTGCTTGCCAACAGGGTACCCCTGAAATTCAGCACCTTCAGTCCAGAAATCTGAACGCTTAATTCACTTCTCATTCCTCCTAAGTATTTGCACACATCATTCCCATGACTACATGTCATGGGAAATTAAACAGAGCTTTGAGTACCTTCTACAAAGCATACTTGAGAACATTTGTGCTTCGTGCAAGGAAGCACGAAGATTTCCCTGGGCTGACAGGGCAGGAGCCGCACGTGACAGTGTCATGAGCTGTTTCTCATATTGAAGGACAATGTATTTTAGTTTTCCTGCCCAAGTCCCCAGCTGACACACCCCAGCAAGGGCTCTTCTCTTCAGGCTCCTCTCTCTTTTCATGTGAACAAGATGCAGAGCTCATGCCTTGCTTTAGGAGAGGTTCAGCCTTGCCGAGGGATACGAGATAGCAGAGAGACCGACGCCCCAAGGGAAAAAGCCCCGGGAGGAGAGCTGCGGCGTGGCAGCGGTGGCCTGCCTTGCAGTGGCACCTGGTGGCCCTGCGGGAGATTACACACGGTCTCTGGACCCCGCAGAAGCAGCTCTGGTGGGCTCACCGGAGGGGCTTTGCCGGAAGGCTTTTTGCTGCTCCTTGGGGGGATGAGGGTGGCGTTAAATATTGATGTGGGTTCTGAGGATGTGGTTGGCTGAGGCATCGGTGGATGTGAATTCGGGTTAATCAACACAGGATGTATTGACCGTGAAATACATCCGCAGGGCTGAGTCAGCCCTGTAGTCTCTCAAGGTTATGTTGCCCCATCTCTTGACAAGTACATGGGACAACTCCACAGCCAGATCCGGTGCGGACTGAGGCATTGGGATACTGATGCCCCAAACAGTATTTTCGTAGACGCAGCCACCCCTCCTACTTGCAGCAGATGAAAGGACAGACCTCCTGTCTCCCAAAGCTAAGCTACCTCTATCCATCCACCCTGGAAACCCTTCATGCACCACAGCTGCCATCCATCCCATATAAGGGCAGATCTCAGGGCTTCCTCCGAGGACAGCGGTTCTGTCACATACCAGAGGATGTATCTGTTCCCACCCTGCAGGAGGGAGAGAAGTCAGGTGTGGGTATGTGGCCCTCCTCCAACACACCAGTATTGGCTGTAGCATGGTGCCTGAGCCTCTCTGACATTCAGGAGCTGGCAGATCAGAGCCTTCACCAAGCAGTGTTCCCACCTGGAGCAAGAAAAAGGCCAAGTGGCTGCAGTCTTGTGAAGTGTGTCCCTGACTTGAAGGGTTTGAGGTGGGAGCTGAGTAGGTCAGGTGTCCAAGTCCCCCAGCAGCAAGTGGTGCCCAAGAAGAGAAGGAGCATTGCCCATGATCCTCTGCCCTTTGTGGAAGACACACTTCTACCTCTCCTTTTCTCTCCATTAGCAGCCTGCCACTTTCTCCTGATTCCTGTGATCTTCTCCTTGTAGACTCAACTGTACACATTCCACAGTGAAATGCCACAAAAACCCTATGTTGAACTGTGACAGTCTGTGTCACTTCTGTGCAGAGCCAGGGGTGACAGAGATAAAGGAGAAGTTATTGCCAGAGGACTGGGATTTGACACAGTGCTGCCAACAGTTCCCTCTCAGGAGATTCTGTAACACCTTTGACCTTTCGAAGCATGGGCATACCTGGGCCAAACAAAAACCCAACCAAAAAAAAAACAAATCAACAACAACACACAAACACACACAAACCTCCTCCTCCATAATCCTAACAAAACACAACAACATCATCATATGCAAGATATCTACCGTTTAATACCCTTACAGAGAAATTCAAGGTCTCAAAACTAGACTTTTAAAGTGGCGGAGTGTTCAGGTGTTTCTATTTTGGGTGTTGAATTACTTAACCTCTTTTCAAAAGATGTCCCTAGCAAGGGATACTGCAGCAGGACATCTGCTTGAGTCTGCAAAGAGCCTGGAAAGAAGTGCTGCCAAGGACAATCTCCTCTGGTACCTTAACAGTATATTTGGCTGCAGACAGGGGAAATGCCCTCAGGATGCTGACCCGCTCCATGCAAATAAGAAACATCTTTCTGGTCACTCTTCCCATGAGTACAGGTACGAATATCTTCATGTAGCAGATGATGAAGAGGTAGAGAACAGGTACAGGAGTGGACTTCAAAGGAAAAATTGTACCCATAAGAGTGAAGAGACGGGGAGTCATACACACACTTTAGGTTTACTTCGTAGTGACTGTATCTGCTTCTCCCTAAGTGCAAAAAATTTTACAGCCTTGCAGCTTTCCATAGCATCCCAAATCATGGTTGCTCTTCCTATGGAAAAAAAATCTGGATATCTCCCCCTTTGTCCTCAACAGTACCCCAAGAGTTGGTTTCCCATACAGCAAACTAATTTTTAACTCTAAAGCAGGGTCCCAGTGCCAGGTAGAAGGCACACCTGCTGTTGAGGTAGGAGGAAGGATGCTGGAACAGCTGCAGCATGGGGGCACAGACACACCTCAGTAGCCCTGCCTAACAACAGTGGTTGCCTCTGCAGTCACCACCATCCTCCCACTATGCCACCTAACATTTGCATTGTCTAAAGTCTTTTATGTCCAGTGGTCTCACCAGCTCCCACGTTGTGGGCCAGTATTTCAAGTGCTAAAGAGCCCTTACCCTGAATTTATATTTAAACTATTCTGAGTAGTATTAAATTACATTACACTTCCTATAAGCCCCTTTGCAACACCCTAGCAGTATGCACAGGGATTTAGGAACCAGTGACTCATGGTTCCTTCATGCTTTATTCTCTGTTACCTGGTTGTTGGACAAATTTCCCTGTGCTGTTGGTCGTAGCTTTAATTAGTTTTGATTAGCAATCCTGCCACAGACGGCACAGTTTGGGTCACAGCTGCACAATTGAGTTTGGTATTTGTATGAACAAGTAATACAGAGGTGGGGAGAGTGCCTGTGCAGCCTTCCACTCTGCAGGAATGGTGTGGCAGCAACTTCCACCACCCCTCAAGAGTTTTGACAGTCCATTCTTGAGCAACAGGGAAAGGGTGGTCCTTTTCTTTAAAAAGCATTCTTAAAAATTCAGTAATAATAGCAAATTATTCAGTAAAAATTAACAAATTATAAACACTGCTGACAGTCATGGCAGCAAGACTGTCCTTGAGAAGCATCTTTGCCCAGTAGAAGCCACTACGCAGAGCTGCTCTGCTCTTCTTGGGGGACTCCTCCTGCCCTGAGGCAAACTGACTCCACCAAAACAAAAGCAAGTCTTAATATTGCCTGCCATCAGTGTCTAAAAAACAGCTCTGTGGTGTCATGGGGGCATGAGGCTATCTCCTCTGCCCATACAAGCTATTCCTTTCCAACCTTACATGAAATCCTCCTTTTGTCTTTTTTCTCACACTCTCCAGTGAGTGACCATCAATTCCCACCAGAAGTGCCCAGCTGGTCAGGCTGACCCTCTGCAGGAGTATGAGCAGGGCCAGGGAGGGGAGGCAGCAAGGGGGCAGAGCTTCCCTTTCTGCCACAGCTGCTCTTGCTGATATTTCAAACCTGTTCTTCCTGTTTAAAGAGTGGAGTCAAGTGAGTAAGAAGGAGAAAGCACAGAGGGGAACACTAGTCCAGTGATAACGAAGGAGCAAAGCTGTCTTGCATGCCTGTCCCCTTGCCTTGTGAGTCTAAGGTTCTGGGACAAGCCTCCCTGCGGCAGAGACTCATTTCAAGCTGGAGTAAGACTTTTCCATCAAACCAAAAATGCAGTCCCTCTGTCACACCACGCTCTGAGTGACCTGCAATCTGCATTAACAGTCAAAATGTTGTCCCTGCAGCTTCTGCCTACTGCCTGGATTCCTAGTCACAGTTTTGGCTGTGTGCTTTGACTGTAGTCGTTAGGCTAGACAGTCCAGTTTTGACCTCTCAGACAGCAGGAGAAGGATTTCCTTTAATTCTAAGATTAAGTCTTTTTAGGCAACAAGGGGCCTTTTGGGTCTTTTTGTGTGCACCACTCCCATACCCGGAATGGATCTTCTTGGGTTTCTGTGGCCTTTGCAGAAAATACATGGCATGAAGAGAAAGGATGTGCTTTTGCTGACTCTGGGAAAATGGTGAACAATCAAATGCATCAGTCAGGAATAGTGAGTAATAGCTTTAAATGCAAACAACTGTCAGCAGCACATTTTACTGTATTAATAATTTACACTCCGTGGAAAGTTTAATTTAGGCAAAACAAGAGTTTTGTGGCATAGTTACAAAAGGCACACATGATCCCAGGGATACTGAATCTATAGCAAGCCTATGACTCCTCCCAAGGAGCCATACCCTGACCACCAAGTCTCTTGGTTTCATCACGGGTCTTTCTGTACAGTTTGTACAGTGTCTTTCCCAATGTGTCAATGGCTGGCACAGGGGTGCAGAGAGCATTTTCTCATCTATATAAAGTAAAAGAAGGTATTCTGAGGCCTACCCATGCTAAAGAAATGCCTGAGGCTGCAAAGTGTGCACACCAAAACATTCAAAGATGTTGCCAGGAAAGGGGAAAAAAATACACTTATCTTCCAAGCCTCATGACTCCAGAAGGCTTGCTGGATTATGACCAATGCACTGTCAGTTCCACCTCCAGGTTGCAGCCACAGCACATCAAGCTGCCTGAGATCTTGCCCTGCCCCAAGGACTGCAGCAGCCAGTGTCCACCAGAGGTCCAAGGACACCTCATCACACAGAAGACATATGCCAGTGGGTTAGAAGGATCTGGTTCTCCACAGGCAGCACACAGCATTGAAAAGAGATTGACAAAGCTGCCAAGCAGCCCTGGAGCTTGAAGCAAAGCCCATCAAACAGATGCCTTTGCTTAGGCATCTCTGAGCTTTGTTTCAGACCCCTGAACCTTACTGCTCCACTTAGTCCTCCCAGCCTGGGAAGCCATGGGACCACAGATATGAATAACCACGGTACCCAGGGCCCAGGAAGGTTGCTCTCTGTCTGAAGCCATCAGGAAGCAACATGTAGCCTTTTGCCACTTACTGTGTTTTTTTGTGTGTAGAAGACTACCAGACTGGCAAGTCACATGCCCCACAGGTTAGAGATGTCAGGTGTTTCCCCTGTGCCCGGGCAGAAGGATACAGGCTCTGGTAAAGTCTCTTTCAGTGGTACTTCTCCCAGACTCTGAATCCACTCCAGGTTCAGGATGGACAGCAAGCAAAAGGAAGGAGGAGGAGAAGGTAATTAATTTTTGTGTGTCTGTGTGGTTTTGGGATGGGACTGGAAATGCAAAATGGATGGGGCTTCATGGGCTTGCTGGTGCCCCAACTTTGTATAGTATTTCAGGGCAACACCCCTGTTTTTAAAAAGGCCAGTTAGAGAAGTGTTCTTCATTCGCAACCTTAGCAATCTTCAGATAAGTTTTTCCCTGCAGAATGTTTGTACATACATTAAATAAGATTGCTTTCAAGACATTCGATTGATCAGATGCAAAAGAGCTGTCTCTATGCCTTATCTTTTTCCAAGGCCAGAGAGTTAGGAGATGAGCAAATTGCTGTAGGTTTTCAATAATTAATTCATTAACCCTGAGTTTAGTAGATACACTAAAACCAAGGTCTGCACATGAGGGTTCAATAACAGTGGTTTTAAAGCACTTAGTGGGGAACGTCAGCCAGCAAGACATAGCAGCATATGCCTACCCCACCCCATGCTACCCAGCCTTCTACCCTTCCTGCTGCTGGAAAAAGTGCTCCTTTGAAGGGTAATTCAGATGAGCTCTCTCTTTCCATTACTTAGAAAGAGGGAGGCTGGCTCTCTGTGTAATTAATGTGTAGTTAAAAGAGAGTCTGTTTTTTAAACAGTGTCCACAAATCTGTGCAGTATGTTGGCCACATGAAACCTCTCCACCATTCCTCTCACACATACACATCAGTGACACAATGTCACTCATTGTATGTCACCCTCATTGTGTTTCATATTAGGCTAACACCACACTGCTGACAAAACTGAGCATCACGTGCTTTGCAAACGTGCGTTACTAGCATCAAGACATTTGGCTTTCTTTTCTTTACCACAAGCAAGCGCTTGCCTTTGTTTCTCTGTAAAATACTGAAGGACAGAGGAAAGCTTGGATTTGACCTCTGAAGCCCACAAGGCACAGTTGTGTACCCACAGCACGGGACTGAGGCTTGTCTTGCATTGAAATGAATGCAGTGAAAGTCGTCCTTATATTTCTTTTCTCTAATCATTTCCCCAGTTATTGGCTTGCTGTTCATTTTCTGGAGTAAATGCTCCATTGTTCCTCTAATGTATGCCTAGCACAGCAGTCTTACGCTCTCTTCTGCTCCCACCTGTGTTAACACCCCCGCCCGACCAAGTCCTCCTAGAGGAAATAAAACACAGCAAGTGTGTTGGCTACCATCAAAGTTAAGGAGATTTTTGAAGGGCAAACAAATACACAAAAATGAATGAATGGGGGGGGGGAAGGTTGAGGGGTCAGAGTTCAGAGAAGTAAAGAAATTAT
>VXBW01008338.1:9384-23940 GCA_013400375.1 Thinocorus orbignyianus
ATGGGTTTCAGGCACATGCAGGACTCACTAGCTTACTGTTCCTCCCTTGCTGCTGGTTTTCTTCTCCCCACTCCCACCCCCACCCACCCCTCTCCTTTCTAGGGATGGACAGAGAGGAGGTCACAGTTCATTAGGCTAGAAAGTGAATGGTCACGAGAAGTCTCAAGCTATCTCCTAACTACCCCTTCTGCTGGGAAAGTATCATGATACCCAGCTCNAAAACATATTGTCTGGGTCACAATTCCCCAAGGCCCTCCTGATGTATGCTTGAGATCTTGCATATGAAGAAATAAGCCAGGTTTAATGCAGACTGGTTTGCTAATCGTGACATTTACATGAATGCTTTTCTTCTGCTATTACCCATCCAACCACAATCATCAATGGAAAAACCCCACACCTATAACTGTGCTAGTAAATATTGGAGAGAATGAAAATCTGAAAGCAAACTTAAAAAATCTGAATCTGAAAGAGTATAAAAAGGGATTGGGAAGGCAGGATAGAACAATGGAAATTGTTTTGCTACCCTGCTGTTGCTGTTATTATATTACTACATATGCATATGCCTTTCTAGATGTTAGTTGTTGCTCTTCTGGGATCCACAAAATTCCAACTGCTGCCACAGCTGTGAGGCCTCACTTGTATCCTGCACTTTTCTTCTTTTGAGTTAGCAAGATGAGCTCAGAGGAGCAGGAAATCCGTAACCATGAATGTTGGAGAGTTAATTATAGAAGAAGGAAAATTTCACACAATTTTTCATGAGAAAAGAAAATCCTGGGATTTATTTCTTCTCTTGCACAAAAGAAGCAGTCCCTGCTTTGTCACTTCAATTCTCACTCCTGAATCCATTGTTGGCCTGCAGGTCCCATCTCTTTGCAGCAGAGGTCAAAGAGGGAGAGAGCAGCAGGTTCAGATGGCTCCTTTCAGCATCAGCCTTCTGGCCACCCTCCCTGCAGGAAGACTTCTACCTCCCTGCTCTCCATGAACAGGCAGGAAGAGCCAGCCAGACACAAAGCAGGGCAAAGCCCCTACGAGATGCAGCTGGAAGAGCTAACTTGCCTGCTTAGAGACCCCTGCCCTTCTTCAGGGATGGTGAGTGACCAGCAGCCAAGGGTGAGCAAGCAGCAGCCTCTGCGCTGGATTTCCTTCCTCTGAGCTGCTACCACATTCTTCTCATGCTTTACACCATGCAGGGTTGCACTCCTTATGTTTTCTGATGGCTTTTGGCATTTTGGGTGAAAGGTAGACCTTTCCTCCACCCAAAGCCCAGCTGGATGAAGGGGTGAGGGCATTTCATTCCAGTCGGTGCCGCTCTGAGTTTGAAAAGAGGCAGGCTCCAGAGGGAACAGGGCATTCATTGCATCTTCCCAGGTAATGCTAGCAGCTGTGAAAGAGGAATTACAGAAGGACATACCACTGTGTAAGGCTGAACTGGGGAGCAAGGAAGAAAAGTATGCTTATAGTGGTCTGAAGTTTAGCGGAGCAGTTTGCAAGATGAGGCAAGGTGGAGGGGGAAAAATGGGAGGTTGAAAGTTGTTGCTGGAACACAAAGGATAGAAATCTATGTTCAGAAACAGAATAATAGTCTGGAAAATGGAAAAAGTTTTAACAGAAGGTTTTGTAATGTCAGGGGAAGTTACGTTTGAAAGCAATTTTTCTGAACTGATCAGAACTCTGAATTTGCAGAGCTGTCACCTTCAGAAAAGCTCAATTCACTGCAATTAAATGACCTGAAGAATAGAGTAGCACATAAAAGTCAACTGCATTTCTGACGAGCAATACCGAAATGAGAAGTTCAGATTCTGTCAGCAAGTACAGAATAAAATGATTGGGACCTGAAGAAGTTGTGCAACAAGAAGGTGAATTTGTGAAAGTAACTAAAACAGGAAGCCTCAGCAGAAAAGGCCTGTGTAAGACAATACTCTAATACTTCTAATCAGAAGAAGAGTCTTTGATATGATTATTCAAATCAAAGAGCTCTTCTGTTAAGTGTGTCTTTATCAAAATATCCATCAGAAATATTGTTCTGTAACGTTTAAGCTCTGGACAACTGCTGAAATGGTAAGCATGACAATACTTCAAGGAAAACAAAGCAAAGTGCTTCTAGATGCAGGATGGCAGACAGGCATTTCCTGCACAGTGGAAAGCTCTCCTGCAGCCTGTGGCTCTGCCTTTCACAGCCTCCAAG
Source organism: Thinocorus orbignyianus (assembly GCA_013400375.1). Taxonomy (NCBI): domain Eukaryota; kingdom Metazoa; phylum Chordata; class Aves; order Ciconiiformes; family Thinocoridae; genus Thinocorus; species Thinocorus orbignyianus. Next base: position 11,570 of record VXBW01008338.1, read on the forward strand.
CGCAGTATAGACAGATACCTAATATGGCAAGCTACTTTGTATATACAAATACGGGCACACAGTGCACAGGCAGCTTCCTCAATCTGTTGCTTTCCTCTTCAGCTTGTCCTTAGGACTCCATAGTCCTACCGAGTTTTACACATCAGGTATTCAAAAGAAATCAATTTTAAAACTGCACAAGAGACCAGAACAGGCCACTGAGACTTTCTAAGGGAATCCCTCTCCAAACTGCTGTTTCAGCAGGATCATAAAAGAGAGAAAGCCAGGAGACCAAACAGGATCTCCATTTCTCTTTGTAATGACAGGTCTTCAGACCCANCCATGTTACTCATCAGAGTGTGAAGGGGGACACAAAACCACAGCATGGTGGTCTTTGCATTTTTCTAATCTAAAATCCTCACATTTGTTTCCACCACAGGAACTTCACTTCAGAGCTCAGATGCTGCAGGGTAGTAAGCTTTCCTAATCCACGAGTTTATTATTTCATTGTGGTGAGCGTGAACATAAAGGGTAATTTGGGGATTGCTGGTTGATTGCAGTGTGTCTGAGAGTTAACAGGGAGTGCTGCTTGGCTGGGTTGTGAAAATGTATGTTTATACAAACCATAATATGAACAGTATAAGAAAAATCAGAGGTGCTCTTTTGAAACTGTAGCCTCCTAAAGAGGCTATGATATTCCTACACTCAATAATCTTGTGGGATTTTTTTTCACTTTTTCATCTCCACAACAGGTTCGACACACATTTTTTTCACAATTATTGTGTTTCATGCGGTCATTATCTTCATTTGCTCGAACATCAGCTATTTTTTCCAAATAATTGGGCAATATGCAGAATGGTGTTTTCTGATAATGTAGAATCATTTTTTGCCCTTCTGAAATCAATAGGGTTTGATCAGGGACTGTTTGAATAGTATTTTATTATTTTAGTGAATTGGTACTGATACATTTTTCTAACAGCCTGCATCAGTCAGGCTTACAAGAAAAACTCCTGCAACCACTTCCTAAACTTATTGCTCAGGAATGAGATGTTTAAGTGGCAGTGCTACTTTCAAGCCTGTTTCATGCTGCCTCTCAGGTTTGACATAGCCAAGTTCAGATAGATATACACTGAGGAGAATGTCAATGTGAATAAAAAGTGTGAGAGTGAATTCATAATCCTTAGCATGCTCCAAAAACACAACTCGCCTGTTGGGCAGGTTTTTTGCAGGTTTTCTTATGTATGACCACAAGATTTATACTTGCAGAAGGGATCTGGAGGGACACCAGCCTCAGGTCAAGCAGTGCAATACATTTTATGTGTTCGTTGCTGTATTTTTTAACAGACTTCAAGGGGCGCTATGATTCCACAAATCTTTTACTTGTTATAAATGAGCTGTCTCCACTGTCTTCCAGCATCAGCTTTAATATTTTCAGTAACATTAGCTTCCACACCTGCTTCAGTAAGACATCACCTGCCTATAAGCCTGTCTCATCGCTTTAATCGTTAGTCTCCTATTCTGGCGTGTTATTGGCCTTATTACATCTCTGACTTCTAAAGGTGACCATCTGAGACATGTTCTCCTTTCAGCTGGCATAAAATTACTTCAAAAAGAATCTCCGTGTGCAAGGCATTAGGTAAATAAGTTTCATATAATTGTTTCATTTTAGTGGTTAAATAAATGTGCTTGTGCTTGCTGGAAAGCTTTTATGATTGCTTCTATGTAGAATGGAAGCCGGAGTAGACTGAAAGCCAAGAAGAATGTTTTATGGGATACTTCTGGCCTACTTCCTCCTTTTCATTGATTCTACATGCCAACAGATCTCAGACCATCTGAAAAGACAAATGCAATTTCACGGATGCAGCCATGTAGTAGCAAGATTTGATGTACCTATACAGGTACACTTACTCCACTCACTCCAACTTAGAGATGAAAATAAACCATCCTTGAAATGCAAGCAGTAGGTCTGTTGTATTTTGTTGAGGAAGAAATCTTATGGTCCTGATCACAGATAGGTAAGGGTCTCACCCTACTGGAAATAATTTCAGTTTCTGTTCTACTTCTACTTTCCCTTTTTTTATCTTCCTTTTTCTTTTTTTTTGTGACAAGATAAACACATGGAAGTTAACCAAGAGAACCAATATGGTTTGACCAGGAGATTTTCTTACACCATATGATGCTTACCCAGTGTAACTATAAAAAAAACCTTTGGTACTTTAGCACCTATTGTTTTTTTCTTCATAATTCGGCTGTCAACATCCGCATGGCAAGAACAGCAATAAACAAGATACGGACAGTCAGACTCTTCCCACAGCTAGGTTTGCTTTCCAGATGGCCATTGTCATGAGACAACTCCTCTCTTTCTAGAGTGCAAGCCTACAACTTCCCTGGTCTTAGTAGCTATTGCTTCTTGATAATTCTTTGTCTATTTTTTTCTCTTAAATGTTCACCTCGCTTTATGTAGTCATATATCATACTAAATTCTCATTCCATGTTGTCATAAATTATATGTTTACATTTTTGTAATTTTTAAAATTATATGCAGAATTTTTATCTTTTTTTCATAAGTCAGACATTTGGTTTCCTTACTTGTATCTGAGAACTCTTCCCTAGCTTACCCAAGCTTTGGACATGAGGCCAATTCAAGGCCAATTCCAGGACATCTCCATCCAATCTCTACATATGGCACTACATTACTTCAAATACAACTTGCTATTTCTGTCATTGTGGATGCATACTATCCTAAAATGTTACCATATTCCTGACAAATCTGAGCTAACTCTGAAGCTAGCCTTGCTTCAAGTGAGAAGTTGGACTATGGCAATCTCCACAGATTCCTTCCAAACTAAGTATCTGTCATATTACAGTATGGATAGTCACAGAAAAGAGCCTCTAACTGAACAGGACTTATGTCCAAAGCATAAAACCAGTTTTGGACAAGTCACATAATGTATTTATTCATTGCTTTCAGAGTCCCTGGGGGAAATAAACATTGGATTTAAGATGTGAAGTTGTGTGGAGCTATTTACAGCATAACAAGCATAGAGCATTTACTAAATAAAGAAACAGTCATCATGGGTTTTTTTGAGTTTTGAAGTAGTGCTGTGACTGTGAGATAGATGAAATACAATGCTGGGAACTCCTGAAACCAATTATGGTAAATGATTGTAACGCTGCATCCTCAGATATGCCTAATTTGCTCTTACTGCTGTAACTAATGAGGTAGATAAGAAAATAATGTCCATTTGCACATGTGGACATATGTTTTTATTTAGTAGCAATGCTAAAATTATTGACGCTGGCTAATAAAATAAAAGACATAGTGGATAACAATGATGCCAATTACAACAATGTGAAGAACACAAAGGTGTGAAACACCTCTTTCCAAGGCAGTAGGAAAAGTCCAGTAAAAGGTAGCGCAAAACTCTGAGCACAAGAGGGTTCATGGAGTAAAAAAAATCTCTGGTGAATGCACATAGTTCCAGTTGAATGTGACATTCCATCACTGGTCTGTCTTTGGTTTTATATTAAACACAGAATCTGTTTTAATCTCAGGATAACTGTAAGTGGTTGCTGAAATTTTATTTAATCCAACTTGTTCTGCTACGTATTTTCTCTCCCTCCTTTGCATTGCATCTCCATGCAATTGCTAAGTGAGCTGTTTCAGAGAGATGACCCACAGGAAAAAGTTTCACGTTGTAAATGTAACAGGTAATTATTTTGGCTGGATTCATTTTCCATCAGGTCTGTCAGAGTCGAATATGCAGCAATGTACTTCCTGGACCCAGTACAACAGGGAGGATAAGAGTGAGTGGGAGTCAGACCTTTGGACAAAATGCAATTTCCCCATCACAATGTGAGACAAAACTGTTGGGGCAAGATGGGTTAGCATGGAACTGTAAGTAAAAGCCACAAATACTTCATGTTGGTAACAATGAATGTGTAGACTCTACCCCATCATGGATATTTGTCAGACTTCAATTTAAAAGCAGAGTTTTCTCTTTTTCTGTCATCTAGCCCTTTCCAGTTCTTCCTGGAACTGCTGTTGTACTGAGGCTAGCATCACTAAGGTGTTGGGATACTCACACTATTAAAAGCATGGTAACTCCCTAAACAGCTTCTAGAATTGGCACAAACACTGAAGCCATGCCAGGTAACTCTGTTTTATTGCATGTCTTCAACTGGCTATTCCTCTGAAACTTTCTCATGTCTTATTTTTCTTCTTCTGTCTTGTCAGGCCTATGATCAGTTAGGATTTGTCCTTAACTTCCACTCCCAAATAGGTTGTGTTCTTTTATCCTTATCAGAAAGGCCTGTTCAGAGGTGCCTGGTTTTTACAAAGGAAGGAATTGCATCTTTGATTTCATGTGGCATGCCCTAACACCTCTTCTTTCCTGCCATTTATCAACTGGCAGGTAAGGCACGTAAAACCACTGTTGTGTAAGGAGAGGCTGTTACCTCCAGTTATCTGCCCCAACTCCTTGTTTGACCTTTGGTGGAATGAGAACATAGGGAATTTATTTCCATTCTTATGTGTTCCCACTGTTTTTCGTCTGTTCTTTCTGCCTGCTCTTGCAAGACCATTGTGCACCCTACAGATGTCAGCTGAGTTGTCGCTGAACATAACACATCACAGGTTTTATGAGCTGTGCTCCATTTCACAGTGGTGGAGAACATGATAAAACAGGGTTATTCATACTTCCTTGTTCTCCACCAAGAGACATGCTTTACAAATATGTGGGCTTACTAGTTTTCAGTACCTCTTTGCACTGTGAAATCTCTTGTCTACTGCAAACTCCATCTCCTTAGTATGCATAAGTCCAGGTCACAAGTGTGGATGGTCACTTAAGTGCCTCATAAACCTGCCTAGAATTTTTCATCTTTAGTTTTATGTGGGATGCATTAAGAAGAGTTTTGCACAAGTGAGACTCATTTATACAAGTCTTCCATGCTTTATTAAAGTGTTTCTTTGTTGAAATAATAGGGCACTGTGGAAGAGAAGAAAAAATAAAAGCAAAAATTAAAGCCTTGATTTAACCATAAAGGCCAGAGATATTAGGCATTGCCTAAAACTACTTACATACATCTGATGACTTAGATAATTACAAGGTATTCTGGCAGAACAAGTACTAATTCTTTACCACTGATTTCCTCTACTAGGAATTACACAGAACAGAAACGAGTTTTCTGTGTACTTTGGGCAAGCAGATGTTTGGCTGTTCTTTGACAGGAGATCTTGGCAGTCTTATGTATAGAGTTGGCTGACACTTAGTTCTCTAATTACCTCTTAAATGAGCTTGATCCTGTCTGGATTTCAGATATATAATATAGCATAAACTACAGATATGGCAGGATCATGCGCAAAAAAGTTATTTTTTTTCTCTTGGGAACTTCTTCCAGTGCCACCTTTGTAATAAGCCTCAAGACACAGCTAAAGCACTTAGCTAACCAGGAGAAAAGACATTTTTAGTGCTTGGGTTTGCAGCTGGCTTGTAAGAGTTCACCTCTGCAGCTGTCTTCAGAAAGCTCAAAAAGAGCATAATGTTTGCAGTGAAGGATGCAACTATACCACATTGCCAGTGAAAATGGTGAATCCTGGTATTCTCTTATTCAGTAATATGCACCAAATATGAATTAAATTTGTTAAAATAGTGACTCAATTTTGCAAATGGGTAGAAAGCGTCAACATAACAGAAGAATGATTTCATAAAGCAAGTCTGTATGTTTCCTCTAAAGATACTATATTTTTGGTGGTGGAAAAAAAAGTTATTGCATGCCTTTACTGACATAAAATCTGCTGTGAAAATGAAAAGTAAATCTTTTTCTGCCCACAGGCAGGAATAGTTACCCAATCGGTGGATGTTTCTTTCAGTGATGTTGAGTACTTTCTGATGGGGTAATCTTTTTTCTACAAAAAAGAAAACATCAAAGCTTCATCTTAAATATAGGCAAAAGTCTATCTCTGAGAGAAGACACAGAGCATACTAACGCACAGTGTCCCTAACACATCTCAACTCCATGCAAGGACATATGATGCTGTATTTACATCTGTGTCTAACTGTCAAACTGTCATTTGTATCATTGCCTGTAGAAAAAAAAAAAAAAAGGAAAAAAAAGGTAACCTGACTGTTCAGGAACTGGAGTGGGTGTGAAGATCTCTTACCTCCATACCTAGTTCTACAGTTTTGTTGGCTGAATTTACAGCAAATTATTGAAAGAGTGGTCAGGTATGTTCTAGTGGCTGAGATTGTAGGGGGGTTTTGTGTGTTTATGGCTGGACTCAATGATCTCAGAGGTCCTTTCCAACCATGAAGATTCTGTGATTCCATGATTTAATAGCTCTGTCTCTGAACTCCTAACTATGAAATGAGGTGGTACTTCACATACAAGGTCCTCAGTGAAGCAGATGTAAATGCACTTACAATTTAGAGATCCTCAAATATTTGGCTCATTATACTACATAATGACAGAAAACTGGTGTGGGTCAGCAGGCTTGCTTTGAAAGAATCTTAAAACAATTTTAGATCCAATAAAAAATTAGTAGCATTTTCTTTTAAGATGCCAAGAAGATGTACAGATCAGTGGTGAACTTACCCATGCACACCTATAACGCAATGCAGATGTATTCGTAGCCTGATGCAATCCACATAGACTTGATCAGATTTGATGGTCATTTGACTAATATGAGTGAAAATTAGGTTTTGGAGTGTCCATGTTTGGATTGGTAAGTCTGTCCTATAAACTTAGATGACTGTAATGTTCTTGCACTGGCTAGAGGGAAAATATCTTTCAGCAAGATGTATAAGCAGTTAAACTGCTTTTACGGAGCGCAGTTGGTTGGATGTGGAGAGAGAAATGTCAAGAGTACTTTCCAGCACAGACCTACTAGCAGCTTTTCCCACTGGGAGCCTGCCCAAGGAGGCAGAAATACTGAGTGCAGTACATCTGCACTGGGAGTGAGCTGCAGCTTTATTTGGGTTGGAGTAGGAAGACGTGTTGAACTGTCACCTTCTGGATCTGTTAAACATGTGATATTGACACAGAATGAATGCCTAGAAAGGAACTTTCCCTGCACCATAATGATGTCAGTGGCTTTGCAGCAAAGTAAAATATTCTTCCAGAAAATCTGTTAGCTTCACGGCAGTCCTACAGAGGGAAGGAGTCCTAGCACATGCCCTATCCCCATGAGAGGAGTTTTGCCTTGTATGGTCCTCTGTCTCTCCATGACATTTACCAAGCACATAGCGGGCTGCTGTCACAGCACATCATTCTTTTGTGTGCCAGAAGAGGGGAGATGGTCTGCTCATGTGGGTGCCTATTTGATGCCACCTCCTGCAATGCCATCACAGAGATGAGCGATATGCTGCTTGCCAACCTGACCTGAGGCCAGACCACCACCATGCAAGAATGTTTCTTGTGCTTCTATCTGCTCCCAGGAAGAAAACAGCAGCTAATATGTAGAATTTCAGCTATTGGAAAACCAGTGGCAAAAATTTCCAAACTACTGAATTAATCTGCAAAGAAATCTCCCATTAGTATTCAGATAATCAGGCATTTGTTCTAGATAAATATTACGTATATATACGCATATAAGTGCATGCAAACCTAACTATGATGTATACAAAATACATACAATAAATTACCGGTGAACACTGGCAAAATGTTCAGAATGCATCATAATGAAAGTGTGCTTCTTGTCATCGAGATCTTTGATTGTACTTAACATAATTTTATGTCAACTACATATACAAAATCTGAGAGAGGACAGAAATACAATCACAGGTTCAGTTTACAAAACTGGCCAATTTTGCAAAAGACACTACTGCAAGCATAAATAAATCCAAAAAATCATATACACAGTAATTATGCAGCAGGTATCCTATGGCAGATACAGCTATGCTATAGTACATATTTTGAAATAAGTAGTGTGTTTCTTTAGCAAGGCACATGGAGTATTAACTTAGATGCTTGTTTCCTGAACACATTGAAAAATATTTACATGTGCTTCTACATGTTCAGGTTGCAATTTGGTCATGGTGTTCTGAAGAAGGAAAGCAGTTTGTACTCCACAGCTGCAATAGCTTAGAGGGCTACCAGGGAATCACAGATCTCAGAGTGTTCCACAGATGGAGTTATGGTTTGCTGTCAGTTTCCCTCTAAAATTCAATCAGACTCTCCTTTGTCATACTTTTACGGCCTTTTGGAGATAATTTCAACTTAAATTTTAAGGCAAGTAGGAGTCCATGGAGTGGACTCTTCTTCCCAACACAAATCACAGCTCTTTAGCTAATAATTTCTCTACCAGACTCATAAACTTTGTTTGTGCTGCAGTATCTCTCTGGGAGAGACAATCCTGATTTCAAAATGTCAAATGACACATAATTATTTGCTGAGCACTATCATGAGTATGATATGAATTGTGAAATGAACCCTGCTCTTTTAAGTAGGGAACTTGGCAGATATTAGGAGCAGCTGAACATATTGTAGGGATCTATTTCTGTATCTGAAAAGTCCAAGGGAAACAACTGGATTGATCAAGCTAGTGCATGAGAATTGGGGAAACAGACTGTGTACAAGATGCTATTTTTTGCTGCCAGTTCCAAGGTCCTAGAAATGGTTGCATGCATAAACACGTCTGCTTGTCATAGATCACTCCTGTGTAATGAGGCAAGCAGCACATGGTGCTGTAGAAATTTAAAATGTGCCAAGATGAAGGAACCGGCACCAACGCACAAGTACAAAACTAGTCATGCAGAAGACTACCAAACAATACTAACTGGAAACTTAAATATAAACCCTTTATTTAAAAAGAAAAAAAAAAAAAATATGTTTTCTGTTTACCTCATTGCAGCTGTTTACTATTTTATGAACACAAATTTATCTCAATTAGAGTGAATGCTGTTGACAGAAGTAATTCTTAACAGTAGCCTCCTTATATCGGGACACATCGTTTACACAGTGTCACATGCAGAAACTAGCACAGACAGAACTAGCAAAATTGGTAATAATAATGATAATAATGCAATAAAAACAGGTAAGTTTGGTAAACTTTCTTGCTCTGTACTTGAGATAAACTCCAGGCTACATCTCCATGTCAGAAGATGTGAGTAATAACTTTCCTATTCCACAAACAGTTCACAAGGAAGCTAAATAAGCAACCAACACAGCTGTAGCTTTTCACTCAGAGGAACAGACACCTTGCAACATAAAATCTGCAGGCCTGTCTTCTCAGAAAGAGAAATAAAATGAGGAAAACCTGATTACCACCCTTTCTCCTTCCAAGAACTCATGCCAACATTCCTATTTCCCTTGGAACTCACTTATCTTTCTAACACCTCTTATTGCCAGTTTCAGCAATTCTATTATTTCAAACTTGAACTCTGTCCAAACATCACCTACCTCCAGACAAGAAAGAGTTTCTACCGAGTGTGCTCCTCCTCCAGCCAGAGCCCACCACAGACTTTCCCTGCTCTGTTGCCTTGCAGGTGAGACAAGCCCACAGCAACAGCATCGCATTTCCCAGGCCTTGATTGGCCTCAGGTTGCTTTTTGCTCCAAATGTCATAAAGCTGTCCATGTTTTCATAAGTGCTCCTAGAGAAATGACCTACTTGACTCTGGTAGACTTTCAACTGCTGAAACTTAAATCATGTCCTAAAGGTTGTTTTTTTTCCCTTGAGATATGCTATGTTTAGTGAAAAGATAATTCAGTGATCTGAATATATAGTTTCTAGGGAAATTCCTGGGTGTTTTTCATGGAATTTCATTTGACCACTGATTTTTGAAGACATGGTTATCCTCAGCAGGTTGCTGCCAAAGTCAATGATGTCAAGTAGCTATGGCAACTTAAAGGAAACTGAAATACGCAAAGCACAGTATTTCCAAAGAAACTCCATTTAGTAAGGTATAACACTTCAAGGATCTTTGTCTACACCCCTATCTGTATGCCTGCAGAAATACATATTGTATAGATTCAAAAGGTGTTTCCCAGAGTGAAAGTTTCACTTTGATCTCTGTTCTCAGACAGGAGAGTGATCTCCCAAAATTGCCTGATTAGTTTGCAGCTGAGAATCATGTACATATGTGTGTACAAAAGGCTGCAAGATTGCTGCATGTGTTTGATGCCTTAGCACTTAGCATTTCTATAGCTTCATCATTTCTAAGCTCTGTACTAACATTTTCTAACCATTAAACAATCATTCCCTGTCTGAGCATTTAGAGACAGAAAGAATCCCTCTTTCTCATTTTGAGTCTTTGAACACACACTTATCCCTCTTAAGATCAGCAGCGTGAGTTTTAGTTGAGATTGGACATTCTAGAGCTATTTCATGACAGGGTATTATACATTAGGAAGATGGAAAAAAGCAGTTAACGTGGATTTTTATGACTCCGTAGGTACAGGCTCAGGGAGTTGCATCTTGATGCACATTTGGTGAAGATGATTTAGCTTTCAACAGTGACCCCTTCTGGTGTACACAAGGAGATTCTCCATACTGCACACACTGTACTGAAACTGTCATTTCTAATATGAAATACTTTGCTTATAAAAATTATTACTTTTTAGTTGTGATCTAAGGAGCGTAAGTGGAAAGAAAGGAGTCTGCCATAAAGATGTAGCTTCCTTCCTGACCTTGCTTTATTAAGACATCTCTGAGTGCTCTTGATTTTTAAACCCTAAATGTCATTTAACCGAGATCAATATTTTTTAGCAGAGCTGCATTACTTAGAGAATATGAATCAATTCTCAGAACTTCACTAAACATAGAAAAGACTATAAGCAGGGGTATCAGGCAATAATACCAGCTAAACAACTCATTATTTTCTTTCTGAAGGTGAAATACTGAAATTTTCATTCTTGCGAATCCATTCCTCCCATCCTCACTTTTGCTTCTTTCCTTCTGAATTAAGAGCCCCAATGCCATTTAAAAGTTTAATGGTTCCTTTCAAGACCATTTGATTCTAATGATCTGTGTTGTAGAGCTTTCATTCCCTAGTACAGCTAAGACAGCCTTCAGTAATTTATCAAGCAGGGACTCTACTTTTTAAACAGAGGGGTTATAATCCTAGTACTGCAATGAAGTTCTAAAGAAACGTAATATACAACATAGCCAGAAATTAAAATCCTGATTAGATTCATTGCTGCTGTTGTCTTCAATTTTGCAGACTGCTAGCTTGTCTTCTAGGCATGCTACCATTTCATTTCAGTTGATAAGCCTTTAAAATTTACACCTTTCTAGATGAAAAATTTGTTGTTTCTTCTGGAGTGGCATGAGGTATTCTGTCACATTCCTCTGCAAAGTGACAATGTTTCTCCACCAGTACAGCTTTGCTTCCTCAGTGCTGTTCCAGCATTTGGTTCCACTTTTTCCTAGTCTGAGGGGGGGTTTTGGCAGGAGTTGGAGAGGCTGATCTAATTAGTGTGGTTCCAGTGGGAGCACTTTATAGTCTGTGATATTGCAGACCCTCTTTTTCTTCTACACAGTGCAATACACTTGTAAAATCATAAAGCCTAGCAGGAGCTGCAATCAATTTAGTTGTTCCTTTCCTTTGAAGCTGAAGCAGCACCACCAGAGTGACTCCAACCAGGTGCATATCCATTCTGCTCCCACAGACCCAGGGACAGATTCCACACCCACTCTGGGGTGGTTTCTTCCAGGGCCTGAGTAACATCAGAAACTACTCCTTATGTCCAAGTACATTCTCTCTTACTGCTGTTTAATGCTGCCACCATGTCATCCTTCCCCTCATGAATACAGCGAACAGGTATTCCTACAGTAATACCTACTTTTAAGTGAGTTGGGTTCACTCACCCCAGCTAAATGTAGTCCTCATAGTTACCACTGCATCTCAGAGGACAACTATTACTATGTCTCTAGTTGGGAGACGGAGATCCAGCCAACAAAGTACACCATGGACATAGTGTGCAACCCATCAAAGGGATCGCTGTAGCTGCTGCCTCCTGTCAACTAAGGTAGACTGGTCATTACAAAAAGAGCTGTGATAGTCCTTCCCATATGAAGGATGAATGTTTATCCCTGGCCTTGAGCTCCGCTCCTTTCATATTTCTGTCTCTGCCTCTCCTGAGTTGCATGTTTTCCTGCTTGCTTTTTTCCCTCCTTTCCTGGTGTGGATGTCAAACCCTGTCCCTAAGGTCTCAAGGGTTGTTCTTCTGAGACACACAAAGGCTACAAGTGCAATCAAGTGTTCTCAAGGGCAGCCAAAAGGTATTGCAGCTATGTGGGAGGCCAGGACAGTTGGTCGTGCTAAGAGTTGTGATTAATGGTGTGAAATCTTATTGGTGGCTGGTCACCAGCAGTGTCCCTTAGGGCTCAGCTTTGGGGCCAGTCTTGTTTAATATCTTTGTCAATGATCTGGATAAGGCAATTGAGTGCAC
>VXBW01008339.1:3914-18086 GCA_013400375.1 Thinocorus orbignyianus
ACATGGAGCCAAATAACACAATTTCTGTGATATTCTATTATCTCATTAAGTTTGAAACATTACCCAGCTGAGCAAGAGGAGAACACATGGAGACTCTGCTTTTCGTGTAACGTGCTGTTCATTACAATTTGAGCAGAAATAGGATTTTCTTCCTTCCTATACACAAAAATAACACAGCAAAAGTCGAGCAACTAGGAGAAAACAGCTCCCTCCGCTAACGATGCTGATGCCTGAATTACTGTTCTTCCTACCTTTGTGTCCCTTCTCTTTGCAGGTAGCTAGATGTCACAGGAATATGCAAATATTTTCTATTGCTCTGATTAATTTAACTGCCTAGTCAGGGAAGCTGCACCAGAAGACTAGGATAAAGCACTCTACAGAACTACATTCTCTCTGTGAAATTCACCCAAAGCTGATCACAGTATTCCTAGCTTTAATACTAGGGAAAGTTGTGTTCCCAAACACCAGAATAGAATGTCATCTCAGGACAATCACCAGACAAAATTTCTTGGGAGAGGTGTAAGCAAACACCTGCACTCCCTAGCTATACAGAACGGGGCACAAAGTCCCCTGATAGTATACTATGACCAAAGGATTTCACTTGTCACCATGGAGGAAACAAAATTAATTGCATTACATCTTACACTGTGGGTGTATTAGAGTATTTGAATTAAGCCATTCGGTATTTAACAGCAGGAGGATATTCCTAGGGTGAAGATACATCTGCTGCCATCCTGAAAGACCATTTTCCCAGCAGTTTAGAAAAATAAAGCCACAGTGTACTGTTAGTTAGGATGGCATACAGGGCACAGAGTTCCCAGAGGAATACAAGCAGCTATAAAAAAACCCCAACATTTTTCAAGTCCATTAATAATAAGACCAAAGAGTTTGTCTGTTTCTTGCTACAGAGTAAGACTTACCAACATGACACTGAAACCCAGAGTGTTTGCTATCTTTTTAACTTTCATCTTCAATAAACGATTTGTGGACTGTGACAGGAAGGAGATACAAGCTCTCAACCTATACCAGTCTTTGAGTACTGAGGAAGAGTTCAAGTACAGAGAACTGGCTGCTGACTCAGGAGTTACCTTTCCTTTCTCATGGAGACAGGAGATAAAACAGCAGATTCTGTCCTTAAAATGACAGGAAGATTAGCCAGGAAGCTATAGATGATCTACGTCACTTTTATTGACAGAAAACACTCAAAGAAATAATAGAGCATCTATAAAATAATGAAGAAAAACAAAAAAAAAAAAGGTAAGCAGCAGGAAACAAATTAATTAAGAATGTGCTGCATTAATTAATTTCTTCTCATGACATCATAACATGCTTTGTGGATGGAAAGCTGTCTGAATATGTAACACATCTTATCTTTAGTACAGTTTTTGGCATTTATAAGATGCTTCCAAGCAAGCTACAGAAATGACCATACAAAACTACTACAAAGAGGTCCTTGTTTGAAAGCACATACAGTAGCTATCAGCAGTCCACCTCAATGCTGCAAAGACTCATTAAACAGATTACTGCTGCCATTCACCCCACGCTAAACACCATGTTGCTTTTTCAGTATAAACATTGATTAGAAAAAAATGGACATGAAAATTTTCAGGCTGGTGTGAACTCACACATATTGGAAGAAAAAAATGAATTCACAAATTGGAGAAACACTTTGAAATATACTATTTAATTCAACACAGGAATGTGCAAAATTTGTAAAGTTATAGATTCAGTGTGGAGTCTGAGTCAAGAAAACTGCTGACTAGTTGAAGAAACAAATAGATCTATGAAATGGCGAAATATTTAACTCACTGGGATCTTTAGCCTGCAGAAGACTGAAGGGACAATAAGGGCTTTAAATAGTCAAAAAAATATTGGAAGAAAGTTCAGCAAGGAATAAGGGAGTAACTTCCTCATTGTGGCTTCTGGGAATTAAATGGGCTTATGTTGCACGTGTTTAGGCCAGGGACTGGGGAAAGCTTTCTAACAGTGAGGATAGCTAGCAGCTGGAACAGTTTGACTAAGGAGATTGTTATACAATCTGCCTTGGGCTAATGAGCTCACTATCATTTAAAATCAGGCCAGAACACGTACCCCTAAAATCTCCAAATACCTTTTAAATATCCATCTCCTAGCATAATAAACGCCTCAGCTTCTGATTTACTGCTGGAGATACTGTTATTATGCTGCAAAAAGCAAGTTCTCATCCAAGTATCGCTGCATCTGGCAGAGCAGTATACTCCTGTGTCCTTTGTACTATATACACACAGCCACCACAACACCGTTCAGCATAAGCCTACTACTGAGCATATGATATTCATCCCGTGCTGTCCTCCCTCCATAAAATGCATTCTTAGGTCATATTCTAATTTACGACATTTTCTCTTGGCTTCTGAGAACTGCCTGATACAGAAATACACAATGTCACAGCAATGACAATTGCTGCTCCACTACTATTCCCACTGAAAGTCAATTGAATTTCAATTTCTTTAGTGAAGAAAGCTAGGAGGAGCCAATTATCTTTGCTTTAACACTGTGCAGTTTTACCTCCGGCATCACTTGGGTTCCAAACAAAAACATTTCAGATCCTGCTTGCAACCTGACTCCCAGTAGCAGTACTGTATCCAGGGAGGGTTGCAGTAAATACACTTGGCCATGTTGGCCATATTAGCAAATAAATAGTATATTTTCTAAATATTATAAATAAAAAGAAACAAATTAAAAAATTGATGCTGTTTGCTCATTGTTTTACAAACTATGTTCCAAGGCATTGTACTGAGTTCTCACTGTCACAACTCATTAATGGATTAAGTCAGTGTGATTTTTCACATTTTGGACCTAATTCCCCAACCTGGAAGAAATTTTGGCTCTTCTCTATTCCAGGATGGAAGAGTGTCAGTACATGGTGAATGCTGCACACACAACAGCTACTCCCATAAGTTTATGGGGTCATGTCCTCCACTTGCATTTACTAAAACCAAACTGAGAACTATTTCCAATTGCCTACTGGTTGGCTCAGTTTCCTGCAATATCGAGGGTGCAGCTCTGAAAATCCATAGCAGATGCACTTCCTCAGTTTCAGTTCATGAGGATGTGTAAACAGTTGGTCTCTGTCAGCAGAGCTGATGCCATTCTCAGAGTCAGCTGAGGATGGAGGAGCTGTGGTCTGAAAGTAAGCTCAGGCAAATTAAGAGCGGAGCGGCTGAAACACACAACTCATTTTAGATTATTATGATTTAGAGCTATCACTGAAATGAGGCAAACAATGCAAGTCACAGCTTTTTAAATGAAGTTGTAATGGCAACACAATGGGTTTCAAGCCAAGTTCTCAATTCTACAGCTCACATTATGAAAATTATGAAGCAGCTTATGCACCACCCGGGAAAGAAAGCAAAGCACTGTGTTATTTTCTTAGTAACTGCTCTAACAGCAGTCACATCTACCTACCTACCCACCTATCTATCTATGTATCTGCCTACCTACTTATTGGTACTATCTATTTTTTTTTCTGCTTCTTTCATACAGTGGTATGATTTCCAAAATCTGCTACTATGAGGTAACAGCGGCAGCTTTGCCCTTTTCCTCAAACATGCCTGGTTTGAGGCAGCCCCGATAGTCAAAGAAATACTGGCTAAAGATTTCAACATATACAGACTACAGATTTCCAATCTGTGCAGCACTGAGTTTTATTTTAAAAATCTAATGATCTGATCATATATATGGTGTCAACATTCTTTCAAATTATGATTCTTACCATTCCTCAGAATTAGACAGCATGCAAGAGATTTTCAAAGTAGAAATGAAAGTAGTAAATTGTGCCATTCCCATTCATTTTCTTAAGGTGTTAACACATGAACAAAGCACTGGAAAAAAGTAGCAGAAATTTCTTACAGGGCAGTTTTTCCAAGGAAATATTAATAGACATTGCACTATTTTTAACACCACAATTCACATCTTGGCTAAATGAAAGGATTATCTATCAAGAGGCTACCTGAAAATGTCAGCCAATCACAATTTCTAGTTCTCCAACTGCAAAATTAGAATAAATTAACTTTCCTCCCCCTTTTATTTGTTGTGTCTGTTGACTCAGCAACTTCAATTTCACATCAAGCAGTGGCTATTTCTCTCAGTGACTTTGTAAAAAAATCAGGTTCGCGTAAAAAATCAGGTTAATATAAAAAGTCAGAAACACTCTGATATAAACTGCAGAGGTTTATAGGTTTAGAACAAGTTTCTTTAGACACTTAGGAAAAAAACACCCCATATTTCAAAGTGTATATATGATGCTGGGAAGAAAATAGATTTGATCACTCTGCAGCGTGATGAAGGAGTAATTATTATGTATCATACAAAGGAAAGCAATAGGCAACACCCTCATACACAAGCAAGCACGAAGGAACATGCAATATTATCAGCCTGTGAGCTACTTCTGTGAATCCAAATGTGACACTCAACTTGTTCCTCACAGAGCACCGGGTCAAAGTTGGTCCGTGGTCTACAACTGTGCTGTGAGTGCATTATGCCCTGAGGAGTTTCCTGGTGCAAACATCAAGGTGTTTTCAGCCCCTGAGGGCTTGCCCTGATTTCAGCATTCAGTAAACCTGCACTGGAGCATTTTACCACTGCCACAATGCTGAGTTAGGCACCATCAAGGCAAACAGTTGAATAGCTTTCCAAAACTGGGGAACTGAAGGAGGTAAACTGCACCGGGGACTGTCTAAAGCTGGATAAACTCAGGTAAATTCACAAAAAAAAAAAAAAACAAAGGAAAAAAAAAAAAAAAAAAAAAAAAAAAAGAAGAAAAAAAAATATTAAGGGGATTTTCTACATAAAAATATCTGAGTTCTTCAATGGATGTGCCTCTGCCAAAGGTTCAGCAATAAGACAGCTGTAATCGCATGACCAAGGAGAGAATCACAATATCTGAAGTTAGTAAAACATAACTCAGCCCATCTGCATGTTCTCTGAAATCAGAGCCAGTAATGACAAACTGCACTCTGCGTCTATTCAGCCTTTCAGAAATTAGTTGTCCAAATAAAGTATGATTTAAGAGCTTCTAAAAGGTACCATATCAAGATACACATGACAAAGCACAGGAAAGTGGGAACTGATAGTGCATATCAATGAGAGCGGGAACCAAGAACGCACACTACTTCTTTGATATTTCTGAGACTATTTTCTGATTCCATGGGATGCAAAGGAGACAGATATTTAGAGCAGGGTAGAACCAAGCTGTAGGCAATCCAAGGAGGACACGGTACTAACAGTCCTGCATTTCCTTGCACTCTTTCATCAGACCCTGAATATTATAGTTCGTCTTTATGGGAGTAATCAGTAGTCTTAATTTACCCAAATCTTTCTCTTTTCACGCTTTGATGCCAGGGAGCAAGGTGGTCAAAAGAGAGAAGCAGGGGGAAAATATCCTCCCTATTTTCAGCTGTAAACTTCAACAGTCTTCAAACCTGTATACACAGCATTCTTTTATGAACATGATGAAAGATCCAGCAGTGATCTCAGCTGTCTTACTAAGAATATGTTTATATGAGAGAGTAGAGGAGTCTTCTTTAGCATAATGACTCCACTGAGAAAGAAAAGCTCGTAACTATCACCTTGCTGAGTGTGTTGCCAGTAAGCCTGAAAAATAAAGAAGAAACACAGCTTCCGTAGTGGCTTGTAATGTTCTTTTCTGGCCCCTCCTAGCAGGGACTCAGATCTCATGAACAATTTAAATAGCTCAGGAAGGCATGGCAGTTCCAGTATGTGGGCTGTCAAGTTAATTTATGAGTGTGTATAATTGGGTGGTTGCTTTTCCGCTAGAAAGATGAAAGAGCTGAGCCAAGAAAGATTGGTATCTACCATTTCCAATATACAGAGATAGATATTTTTAGGGTATGAAAAGACAGAGAAACAGAGAATCATCTCTGCAGCCACTTAGAAGTCTGCAAGGTATAAAATTGTATCATTGAGTATACTTTCCAGACACAGGGCTCTAATCATCTCTAACTTACAGGGCTGAATGGTAACTGCAGAGAGGTTCAGAGCAGCACTGTACCCCAGGGAGTTCCCAGCAGAATTCTGCCTACAGACAAAACAAGCAAGCAGAGTGCTTCTGAGGAGTTGAGGGAATAAAGGCTTTCTTTATTCTAGCCTCAGTACTGGCTCTGAAATGGAAGTGGATGTGGGATAAAGCCATGCCCTAAACTAGCCATGTTCCTTTTGTGCAGGGGATATTGGCCGCGTGAGAAATCCCAAGGGCCTGCAGGGAGCATCCTTATGGAGACTCTAGCTGCTGCTCTCAGAGAAGCACACATAAAGGGAGTGGCCCTGTTTTGAACTCCAAACCCTGTAATTAGGCGTGCTGGGGGGGACAGAATCTGTCCCTTACTAACTGCCAACCTGTGAGGTCAAATATAATGTATTAATTAATTCCCAATTAATTACACTAGTTGCCAAGGGCAGTGTTTCGAAGGCAAATGGGTGTAACTATTACTATGTTTACTGAAACACAGCTAGCTGTGTACAAGTGTGACTGGAGGAAAAAAGGATGTACCACAGAGCAAACACTTTGACACAGGCAAAAAGAGGTTAGATTTGGTTATACTTTGGCACATTGATAGCAGAGAGAAAATGAGGCTTGAAATCCTTCAAGTGACAAATATACAGCCTAGATTTCAAAACAACATCAGTATTCTGAAAAACATTCCTGGAAGATTTTGTCTGTAGCTTTACCATGAGTTTGTGTAATATCTAAGCCTACAAAAATACATATTCATACCATGCATATATGCCCCATTGGTTATCACTATTCTCATGATTCAGCACTATCTCCTGCCTCAGTTTTCCCTTGGCCATTCAATGCCTGATTTTGGAACTTCTACCAGCTACCTAAGCACAGAACCTCTCACCCTGAAGTAGCCCAGGATCCCACATACTATAATTTCAGCCTCACTGGCACAACCTTCAATGGTAGTTCTAGAGAGCAATACATAGCATACAATGCATACCTAGTAACATAATTGGAATCGCTCATGAAGACAGTGACGTAGAATACTGAAAATGGAAGAACTGGACCAAGGTAAGGTGAGGTGTTTTTTAGCAACATCCTGATCACAAAAGTTATAGGCACACTTTCTGTTCACCACAGACAGGACTGATCTTGTCCTCACTCAAATCTCTGCAGTTAGAAACAACCCGTACCATCTCAGTGGATCAATATGGGTGTGTATGAAGCAGAACTTGAGTTCTTCTGGACAACCCAGGTTCAGACATCAAGCCTCTTTAACACTGGATGAAAAGATGGAGTTTAGCAAATACTCTGAATTGTCTTATGCACCTCACAGCAACTCATCTGACGCTATAAGATGTATGTAAGACACACAAAATTGGGTGTATTTAATTAATATATTTAAAGTGGAGTGACTGAAGGCTACTGAGATGTCCTATACAGTACTACCTTTCCATGTGCCTTTGGCTCACTATTCTTTTGACTGCTAGTGCAAATGGGCTGTCATTCACAGCAACAATGGAAACATGTCATTTTTCTTCTGTATAAAAAGTTTCAGCCATCCAGTCAGGTAACTGACCTGCGCAATTCAAACACTCATGTGCGCAGGAGTGTATACCACACACAAAAAGAGCACCTTGTACTGCACAAAACATACGAAGAAACAAATAAACAAACCCCCTCTGTTAATTTCAGTCATTTTGCTGTAAGTAAATATGCTACTATAACCATCAGGAAATTGTGCCCGCTGAGCTACAAGATCGTATACAGCTCATACCCTAGCAAAACAAGTAGGCTTGACAGTTCAGTGCTATGCAGCACCTAACAGTAGTCATGGGCCAAGTACCAAAATTCTCTGTCACTCAAACACTTACTGATATATATAATGCTGTAACTGATTTGTCATACAAAAGACTATCTGTTCTGATCTCTCTGCACTTTTGAAAGCTCTTTCCCAAGGAACCACCTTTTCTCTTCAGCCACTCTAAATTTGATCCTCAGCTTCTGCAGAGGATTATGGTGCAACCGACTTTGATAGACTTAAACAGTTCATGCTTGCTAATGTAGCTTGTACCCAACTGTGTCCCATATCCCAGTACAATGTACAAAACACTACACTTGTTGAAGTGAGTTGTTTTAAAATACTTTAAAAAAAAATAGACAGAATTATTTATAGAAAAATTCCGGTAGACTCCTCTGGGATGTGCTAATGAAAGAACAAAGACTTAGACCCATGATTCTTACATAGATTTTGTAGTGGGAGTGATCACGGCTTCAATTTTTATTTTTTTTTTTCCATTTGAACAGCAACACCCATCACTAACAAAAATGATGCTACACCTTGACAACTTTTAGATGCAGGTTTTAAAGCTTAAATCGTCGCCTTTCAATATCCATAATTTATTGGAGAACTGAAGCTCATATACAGATCTCAGAGTTTGCTGTGTAATTGACTTCAGCCCCTTTCTCCACATAATAAATAAATTAGATAATATTGGAGCCTTCAAATTAACAAAAGGTTAAATAACATTTTATGAGTTCCCTTGGTGATTTTCTGGCCAGCATCACATTTTCTATAATACATTATTACAGCCATAGCACCCTGCAGAATTGTAGCTGTATTACAGCAATATTATTATGGTAGAGCTGCTGCTTTGAGATGCCTATTAAACAGGTTTCAAGACCCCAGGAGTCTCCAAACAATCAATGAATTGTACTTTATCCAGGATTGCTTAGTGGAGTGTAGTAGGGGCCACATGACTTAAAGCTGGAAGCTGTCCATTTCCTTTCTAGGGACTCAGCCATGCTAGAGAAATCAGAAGAAAGACACTGCCTTATCAAGGTGTTTGAGGGTAGTCTTTTTTTGGTCATTAAAAAATACTAATATATATTAACTGTTTTAATTCACTATGTCTTAATTTTATTTTTTAGTTACAGTAAACATGTTTCCACAGTATATACTTAGCAAAGATACAGTTCAAATATTTTATTTGTGCATCATCCTCAAAATATTTTAGAAGGACACAACATAATGGTGTGAATAGTTGTGGGTATAAACTGGAAATTCTAAAATGAATTAGAGCCCTATTCTTTGTTCCTGAGAAAATAACTACTAAGGTATTTTCTGCTTGTAAACAGTAAAACCCACTTTTAATCATCAGCCCAGCACAAATTTTACAGAACACCATCAGGGTGTAATTGCACATTATTCTGATAATTTAAGTTATGAACTGACCTCAGCACAGAAACAAGACCTCTTTGTAGCAAAAAACAGCCTAAACATGTCTGATACTGAAAAGCTGGATTTACATTAATTCAGGAAGCATGGATGGACAAGGAGTGACTGCTCAGTGTGAAATGTCATCACTGAAACACTGCCACAGCAGTGCCCTAGTCTCCAGATTTCTAGAGTGACTCCCACGAGTAAAACAAAAAATGTTTGCAATTGCCTTTATTTTTTTACACAAACAAACATTTATTTGAATGACAGCTGAAATAGGTTGTGAAGGTTAATGGGTAAAATGTTCAAAAACAAAGTAAATCATAAACTGCCAGAGTACAGATGGACTAAGGACCACTCCAATCAGTAAGTAAACAAAATGGTCAGAATAATATCAGGAAGGTGTGCTTGATGCCTAAGAACTTTTGTTTTTTCCTTTTTCATGCTCCACTTTGATTTTAATTTATGTCTTTCACTCTCCTCTTCAATGCATTTTCTGCTGCCTTCAACCATGTCAGCCCCAAAAATGCAGAGGAATACCTCTATTTCATCTGACTTCTGGAATTTCAAGGGTTTAAATAAACCAAAAGTTAGGACACAAAGTATTTCTAAATTCTCTAAATCTACTGTCCAGAGTACTTTTATCTATTGTGGTGACTTCATCTACCTCTGTGAAATCTGGCTAAATGATGTTTTAAGCATGATTCATACTCATTATGCTCCTCATGGCCATTTAAAATGAAGTGATATAAACAAAGGGTCAATTACTCTGGTAGATCTGAGTAGTTAATATTTGAACATGTGGGATTTCAAGCTGCAGAGCTGCCTACTACAAACCATTTTGATTAGATGTATTTTCTTGTTTTGAACATTGACTTCTTTTTCTCCAGATACTCCATTGATCAAATGCTGTGTACAGACAATTACAGAAAATTATATGTAGGGATATCTATCAGTAGCATGTCTACTAGTACCTGTCATTTGTGGAACGCGTTACACACAAAGATGTCTCTGAATGTAAATGATATTTAGTCTTCCTGCATTGATGAGAATATTATCAGACTCAACCTTTCCTCAGGCAAGAACTTGGCATATCAAGGTTCTTTAATCCACTCTAAACAATGAATGAATTAGGATGTCATTTATTGCTAAATCAGTCTTGTAAAGTTTAGTCTGCATTTCAAAAACTCTCTTCTTTCAGGTAAAAATAGACTAAATTGCTTGTAAGCAACGGAAGACCTGAACTCGTGTAGGCCATCACAAATTATGTGCACCACCACTGACCCTCTATGTTACAGGAAAAGTCATTAATTTTACTTCCTTTGTGCTCTTACATGAGAAATTTATATTATGCTGTGCAAAAGATTATTAGTACCCAAGAAAAAAATTGAATTCATGCTGCATTTTTCTTCCATTGGTCTTCTAGTATGCCTCACTTGTAAATACAGGTCTTAATGTCTTTATATGCTCTCAATCCCATCAGTTTAAGGAGTTACACTTATTAACCATACTAGCAACTAATTAGAAGTAGCAGGAAAGACATTTTTCTGCTATCTATAGGCAAAACCACAATATCCTCATCAGCCTCCTGAAAAAAAGCAACAGAATTAGCTAGCTAAGTGTTACTGAGGTAATTTGCTTCTGCAGTTAAATATGATTCCCAAAATACATTCAGAGAATAGTGTCAGAAAACGCATAAAAAATGTACTATGAATTCCAAATGACTATTCATGCCTAGCTGGGAAGTCCTATATAATGCACTCAGATTTGCTGAGGAAGACAATGGCCAAACCATACCTTCTATTTGCACAAAATATATGTTAAAATTTAAACTTATCTCAGTGTAAAATGCAGATAAAAACTCATATTGGTAGAAATGGAAAAGCTTATCTTTGACAGGCAAGTTTGCCTGGACATCTTCTGGACAGCAGAGGAATTCAGTTGAAAGTCTTTTGTGTTTGGTGACCACACATCATAATTTTTAACATAGTGCTGAATATTTCCTTCATGGAAACTAGTGGACTTATTTAGGGGCCTGTACAGTTTTTTAGCTTTCCCTGAGCTAAATGAAAAAGGATTCAAAGGCTGTAGGCCAGGGACTCAGCTGTTGTAAACCAGTTTAGTGCCAGTGAGAGAGGGAATGCAATTTACACCAACTATGGATTTGCAT
Organism: Thinocorus orbignyianus; assembly: GCA_013400375.1. Taxonomy (NCBI): domain Eukaryota; kingdom Metazoa; phylum Chordata; class Aves; order Ciconiiformes; family Thinocoridae; genus Thinocorus; species Thinocorus orbignyianus. The sequence continues at coordinate 15,306 of VXBW01008339.1, forward strand.
CTGTGAGGGCTTCAGGGTAAATCCAAACCAAATGAAATTTGCCTGAGCACAGACTACACTAGAAAGCTGGAGACCTGCAGGACAGTCACTTTTGCCTTCATGTCTCTAAACAAGATGAAATGTGAATCATCCTAACAGAATTAGGAGTCTGCACAAATCATTTTGACCATTTTAGGATTTTTAGTTTGGATCTACCCACTTGTAACTTTCTTCCCTGGAAGTAAGAGTCCATAAATATTGCTAGAAAATGAAGATGCAATGGAGTTGGTGTCAAGGTTCTTGACTAAAATGCAGTATCTTCTGTGGGATATGATTTTGCTCCCTTGCAAAACGTCTGGCAGTGGGAACAAGACAAATCATAGAATCTCTTTATGACACAAATCATTTGCATTTAGCATCAACTTCCCAAAAAACAGTCACTCGAAAGCTTCCGCTTTCAGACTCCCACTGTTCGTAGTGAAGCACTTCTGATGAATAGTAGCACATGATGTGGTACCCCGTGTTTCTAGACATAATTAATATAAAGATTTGCTCCAGGAATCAATATCAACTACAGGAGCTTAAAATGAGCTAGTTTGGGTTGTGGGGTTTTTTTGGTGGTTTTTCTTTTGTTGGTTTTTTGTTTGTTTGTTTGTTTGTTTTCCTCTAGGTACGCAGGCACCTCTTCCAACTGCCATGATCAGTCAAATGTAATCGACAGTTTAAGCCATATGCTGTTGACAGCCATCCAAAGCATTTTGATGTCAATGCCATTCTGATTTCCTCAGAAAGTACAGGGGCAACAAAGTTACACACACTACCTTAAAAAAAAATGTGCTCCTGATAGTGGAATCTTGGTTGTGAAAGCAAACATTAAAGAAGCAGGTTCCTGGCCTGGTGTCATGTCTTCTGAGCTCCTCTGTGTATTGCCATAACATCACCCACATTAGAGTTTCTTCACTACCTTGCTCTACAGGGAGAAAGATCAGAATCACTGGAGGGGAATGCCAAATGGATGGAAAAACTGCTAAGAACCCCCTTCTACCTTGGAAACAGTCCTTTAACCTCCTGGGCATTACATCTTAACAGTTGCAGTCCTGGCTCTATGTTGAACCATGCACAGGTACTGAGGGAACAGTGAATCGAGAACACAGCAACATGTAGGAAAGTGTCTCAGCACTCATTCACTTCTCCATACCACTTTCTACCCATCCCTATGCTGCCCACTACACCCATATGGCGGTTCAGCCTCTCTGGAATCCTACAGTCTGTATTAATCACAGATAAAAAGTCTACAGGAGTTTGCCACTTGAATATTTTGGGCTTCTTAGCAAGCCAGAAAGCTAAAATATAGCCTGTGTATTACACAGTGGCACCACAGAACATACCACAGCCAAGGGAAAGTCTTGGTAAACTTAAATAGTTTGGGATCTGAGTCACACAACTCCAGATTTTTTCTATCCCTACACATACATCACCAGTATATTTTAATGGAAATAAAGTTACTCCATCTCACCCAAATAATCATGGTGGAGACCTAGAAATACTAAGTTTAGTCTTTCATCTACACTTACAATAATTCAAGGATTTGGTTCAAATACATTTAATTCCAATAATAATTTATTTAACAGTTAATTTCTTTCTATACTTGCCAATGAAATGTAGTGTACCTATCCTTTTGCACTCCTCTGAGTTTACCAAGCAGTTACAGTTTCTCTTTAGCTTTTTTTTTGGCCTCATTTCCCTTAACATGATAACCTCTGCTAGGTTACTGTGCTGCTAGATCTACTGAAAAGTCTGAAATTTATTATCTGCCAATTATTAACATTTTTGCTAATAACGTTAGCACTAATTAGTCCTAAAATCAGCACTGAGATACTGTAAATGGTAATGTCAGCATTAACTTTGATTATCTTGCTAATTAGTCATGGCAAAAAGTAGGCCATTTAAGCAACAAATGACATTACTATGTCATCACAAAGGGCAATCACAATTAGACGTAACCCCTGTTTCAGTTTTGCTTCAGTAAAGACCAACAAACCATATGGAATTTAGTACCTGATTAACTATTAATATTTTTCCTAGTTTCAACCAGAGGTCTAGCTAATGCGTATTCTTTTAGGTATTCCTAAAATACCTACTCATCCAAACCAACTCTTAATTCACCAAGGATGCTATATCCTTTTCTACAAAGGCAAGAACATCAAATAAAATACAGAGACAGACAGGAGCTGGAGGTATACTCATAAGACTCAGTTCTGAGGGCCTTGGCCTTGGCCCGTTTGGGGACATTGACTTTAAAATCCAGAAATACTAAAGGAATTAAATTCAACGTTCGTTTTCATATCTGATGCTGACAGTAAAGCTGGGGAAGCTGTGGGCCCTCTCTGGAAGGAAACAGGAGAACTGGCCACCCAGGATATGGATAAGGCTGAGGTACTGAATGACTTTTTTGCCTCAGTCTCCACTGGCAAGGGCTCTAACTGCACTGCCCAAGTCACAGTAGGTAAAACCAGGGGCTCTGAGAATGGAGAACTGCCCACAGTAGGAGAGGATCACCTGACCACCTGAGGAACCTGAAGGTGCATAAGTCCATGGGACTTGAGGAAATATATCCACGGGTCCTAAAGAAGATAGCAGATGATGCTGCTAAGCCACTTTCCATCATATTTGAGAAATCGTGGCAAACTGGCAAAATTCCTGCAGACTGGAAAGAGGGGAACATAACCCCGATACTCAATAAAGGGAAAAAAGAGGACCCAGGAAACTAGAGGCCAGTCAGTCTCACCTCTGTGCCTGGCA
>VXBW01008339.1:18243-38660 GCA_013400375.1 Thinocorus orbignyianus
AGCAGCCCTGAGGAGAAGGACTTGGGAGTGCTCATGGATGAGAAGCTCAACATGAGTCAGCAGTGTGCGCTGGCAGCCCAGAAAGCCAACCGTATCCTGGGCTGCATCTAAAGAAGCGTTACCAGCAGGTCACAGGAGGCAACTCTCCTCCTCTACTTCGCCCTCGTGAGACCCCACCTGGAGTACTGTGTCCAGCTCTGGAGTCCTCAACATAAAAAGGACATGGACCTATTTGAATGGGTCCAGCAGAGGGCCATGAAAATGATTAGAGGGATGGAGTATTTCTATGAGGACAGGCTGAGCGAGCTGGGGCTACACCCCTCATTGGTGTAGCAGGTCACTAACGATTTCCTTTCAGATTATAGGGGCTTCATTCTGCTCCCTCCTTTCTGCTCCTCTTCCAGATCAGGGGGCTAGGTATCCTGAGAACAATTGGTCTTACTATTGAAGGCTGAGGCAAAAGCCGTATTAAGAAGCTCAGCCTTTCCCTTGTCCTTTGCTGTTTCTGGCCTGCCCTGCATCCAACAGATTCTTGTAGCCTCCTTTTGTTTTTAATATATTTGTGGAAATGTTTCTTATTGTCTTTTAACTCAGTGGTCAAATTAAGCTCTAGTTGGGCTTCAGCCCTTGTAGTTTTCTCCCTGCATAGCTTCACAATATCCATATAGTCCTCCTGAGTTGCCCACCCCTTCCTCCAAAGGTCATGAAGTATCTCTTTTTGTCCCGAGTTCTAGCCAGCGCTCTCTGTTCAGCCAGGCCAGTCTTCTTTCCTGCTGGCTATTTTGGCACACGGGGATGGCCTGCTCCTGCATTTTTGACACTTTTTTCTTGAATAATGTCCAGCCTTCCTGGACTACTTTGCTCTTCAGAATAGCCTTCCAAGGCACTCTGTCAACCAGGCCCCTGAACAGGCCAAAGTCTGCCTTCCAGAATTGCAACATGGCAGTTCTGCTAAGCCCCCTCCTTACTTTCTCAAGAATTGAAAGCCGTGCCATTTCATGATCGCTGTGCCCAAGACAACTTCTAACCATCACATCACCCACAAGTCCTTCTCTGCAAACAAGAGGTTCAGCAGGGTGTCTTCCCTAGTTGGCTTCCTCACCAGCTGTGTCAGGAAACTTGTCTTCCACACAATCTGGGAACCTCCTAGACTGTTTCCTCTTCACTGCATTGTATTTCCAGCACACATTGAGTAAGTTGAACTCTCCTACAAGAACAAGGGCTAGTGATCATGTGACTTCTTCCAGCTGCTAATGGAATATTTCATCTGCCTCTTCATCCTGGTTGGGTGGTCTATAACAGATTCCCACCATAATAATCTGCCTTCGTGGCTATTCCCTTGATTCTTAGCCATTCCCTTGACTCTTTCATCATAATTGTCATGCTCTAGACAACCAAAATACTCCCTAACATAGAAGGTTACCCCACTGACTCTCCTTCCTTGCCTATCCCTTCTGAAGAGATTATAGCCATCCATTGCTGCATTCCAGTTGTGTGAGATCCCACCACGACCGCAGCTGATTTGGGGTGGAGCAGAGCCAACTTTCTGTTCAACCTTCTGTGGCAGTCAGCTGACATGGCTGTTCACTCTGTGGAGAGGTTACACCTGTGGGAAGGACTGGTCAGATGACCCAAAACTGGCCAATAGGGTATTCCCATCTGCCATGCTCAGTATAAAATCTGAGGGATCAAAGGCATCGGGTTGGCTCTTCTTCACTGGCTTGGTTGCTTCATTGGCTCTTTTTCTTAACTGGCTGACATTTGAGGACCCTGTTGGTTTATTTGCCTTTGATCCCAAACTGTCGGTTCCTGAAGCTAGATCCAGAATCCAGTTCCTATTTTTCACAGTCTGGAACTTTCCCAGTGCCTGCCAGTGACACCTCTGTGCGAGCTTGACATGGCTTTGTATATATTTATATATATTGTATCTATTTCATTATTTGCTTTTAATTTTATTATTAATATTTCATTAGAGTAATTTTTCCTAAACTCATAAACCTCTCTATTTCTCTTTTCCCTCTCCTTGGAGTGAGAGGTGGAAGAGAGCATCTGTCATCTTGTCATTGGCCAACTGGTCCAAACCACAACAATATCATAGTTCTCCAACTACACAATGACTTCCAGCTCCTCCTGTTTGCTGCCCATGCTGCGTGCATAGGTGATGATGCACTTCAGTTGGGATATTGATCCTCCCACTTTTTTCCTATGTGACTGTTCTCAGGTGCTTCTTTTCCAACATATCAACAACCCTTATGTTTTTGCTACATGTGGGTCTCCATTCCCTTCCTGCACTGAGACAGCTAGGGTGCTGTATGCACTAGTACAGGGACATTTCAAATATGCTCCATTGTACTCAGCATATCATGGAGGAGACAGAAGGACCTCACAGGAACACTGTTTCTCAAACACTGGTATGCCACCACCAAGCCTATCTCTAGTAAGCCTACTTTTATCCCTTTCCTTCTTTAAAGTTCCTTCAATATGCGTTGCTAACTCCTGCACAAAGAATCCTTTCTTCCTTTAAGAAAGGTGTACCCCATCTGTTGCCAGCAGGCCTGGTACCATATAGACCAGCCCCTAACCAAAACCCCCAAAATTCTGCTGGTGACACTGGTCTGGGAGCAAGATATTGATCAGCTGAGTTTTCCTGTTTCTTTCCTCATCATTCCCTGCAACTGGAAAGATGGAGAATGCCATTTTGCTCCCAGTCCCTTAGCCAATTGTTCCAAGGCCCTGAAGTCTCTCTTGCTTGCTCTTGGACTTCTTATTGCTGCCCACCTGAAAAATCAATACTGCATAACAATCTGAAGGCCATGTCAGGATAAGAAGTGTTCTCATTACATCTTTAACCCAGGTGCCAGAAAGACAGCAGACTTACATAAGAAGTGGGTCCAGTCCGCATATTGGGCCTTCTGTTCCCTGCAGAAGAGAGTCTCCTATGAAAATAACCCAGAAGAGGGCTAAGCTTACTCTTAACTAGTATAAAAGCACAATTTCTCTGTAAAGCCAAATACCCACAAATGGTGCTGCAAACTGGATGGGATTATAGGCATCAGACTCATCCATACAGACTACCAACTGCTACAGTCTTTGAGGAAAGCATGCAGCTTGCATCAGACCCACATTGGTAAAAGAGAAGGCTTGACCCCTGAGAGACTGCAAACTTCTCTGGCCACCCCCACCAACACTGCTGGGGAAAGTGCAGCCTTGGAAGAAGATGCAGACGTACACTGAATGTTGAGCATCTTGGAGGCTATTGCAAATGATATCCAATCCTTGTGCCACGAGTTTATTGTACTCCTGCAATACCCTGGATGGAGCAAGGACATTCATTAAAGCTTGTGCAATGACACCTTTTAAACAGCACCTGTGGTCTCACCACAGGCAAACATCACAGCAATAACCCTACAGCTCATAAAAGAGATCATGATACTTTTTGCTTCTTTTCATATTCTAATGTCTGCATTCCAAGTACTCTCATGTCTATAGATCAAGAAGTTGATACAGCTTTCTACTGCAAGCTAACAGATACGTGTGGGAAAGGTGCAAGAAATAAATACAAAGCAAGACAAAAGGAAAGCAGTGCAACAAATAATTAATTAAAGCAGAAAGGTAATACCTGAAATGTACACAACTAGCCCCCATCTGTCCTTTTTTTGAGGATTACTTTGCTGATTATCATAGTTCATAGACTAAGCCTAGTTAAGATCATTTTAAAATAGACTAAACCGCATGGTGTGAAAACAACATCCCACTTTCGATAGGCTGTTTCATGTAACCCTGCATGTCCTCAGAGCTCAGAACCTTATCATCTGAACACAAGTTAGCCTCAGTGGTGAGAGCTGAGCCTCATGAGAAACAAGCCTCCTCAGACCTATGAAATACTACAAAAACACATGCACGTCTTTACGTTAGCTTTCTTATTTAGAATACAGTTAGATGGAGAGGAGATAAAGGCAAGGAGGCACTGAATCTCTGTTTTATGACAAGGTAGTAACTGCATTACAGTAAACTGGCATCAAATCATCATGACAGAAGTGGAAATGCACACTAGTGCTCCCTAATTTTTATGAAACATTGTTAATGATTAAAATATCTTTTTTTACCTTTTCGTTCTTGGACTTCTTTCCCTGGAATCCACTGAGCTTTATTATTATAATCAGCATATTATTTTTAGAATTCAAAAAAAATTAAACACAACAGACAGAGGGTGTTTTAAGCCCTATGAATCAGTGATTTAATTTGGCCAGAACCATTTCAATCTGCATTCACTCTTCCATGTATGCCATGTTAAGTAAGAAACTTCTATCATCCTGAATACTTGACACACATCAGCTTTCCCGGAAAACAAACACTGGAAATTTCAGGAAACTAATTCTAACCTTACATTCTCAAAATTGAACTTTTCAATGAACTTGACTCATGCCACATTTTTCTTATATGTAATGAAAAACACAGAATAACTATGTTTATTTTTCTATCTGATTTTACCTCTTAATCTTACCACTGACAAGGTATACCAATAAATGCAAAGACAAATAAGTACCTAAAAACCTAGTGATAGCACATAAGTTAACTCCAAACAAGGCTGACCAACAGAGGATTTAAAGTCCAACATCTTCTGTCTGCATTATCATTATAAGTGGCATGTATCTACAAGGGAAATAACAGTAGAAAGTTTGATTACAAAATATAATATAGGTCATCCCTCCCTCCTGCAAAAAAAAAAACCAAAACCAACAAAAAAACTCCCAACAGGGATCTTACGATTCTGCTCAAATCAGTAAGACAGACTGAAAGCCCCAAAAGAAACTTCCAGAGTGTCTAGTCAAATTGTTCAGAAGAAGGAAAGACTTCTTCAAGATTTTACTCATTTATCTTTATCATCTTCATTAAATTTGTGTTGATAACGAATCCAGTTTATTTTTATCAGCTGCATAAAGTTTAGTAATAAGACAACTTTGCTTACAAACGTTGAGATGAATATGTAATTTCTGCAAACACCTGTACAAATCACTTCAGCTGATGTGGGAAACAAACTGATACAGAAAGCATATATGCTAACACATTTTACAGATGAAGCAAATAACCTAAGTTGTTACTTTTTTCAGTAATGACAATAAACTAAGCACAATGGACACGTTGACTTCAAGCTGATGTTCCATATTGACTTACTGAGATATAATGACACACAAAGATAGGAGCAAATACTGTAACAGCAGGACAACTCCTTTTCATCATTTAGCATAAAATATTAGGATTCTCAGCTCAGAGAAAGGAGAGTTAATAGGAAATAGAGAAACAAGGGGAAGTATCTAGCTCTCGAAAAACACAGTTTTACTAAAAGAGCACAGTCTAACTGCTAAAAAATAGTAAATGCACAGCAGTCTGTGTCTTATCAGGTAGCACAAGGATTGCTTTTTGTCATTAAAAGTGGTTTTTTGGTTGGAGTTGGGTTTTTTTTCTTTGTTTGTTGTATTTTTTCATTTTTGTTTGTATGTAGCTGAGGGAGTAGTTAGCACGAAAAAGACAGGGAAAAGAAAGAATAAGGAAGTTTTAAAATCTACTCCAGCTTCATTAGGGAAGGAGGAACTTGTTAAACAAGTCATGTAACCTCTGCATATCTCAGGTATACTCTCCGAAAAATGGCTATTAACACAGAACTTCACAGAGAATTGTGGAGTCTTACCAATTGGGTAACCTGTTTGAGATATTTGGATGAAAGATGGCATCTGCTTGCCAAGTGCATCAGAGTTTCACACTGACTGACTCATATCCTGCAGCAGAAAACTGAGCAAACCAAGACACAGGTAATGTTTAGATGCTCAAAATGAAGGAAAACATGCTCCTGCTTCTCATATTTTCTGGTTTATGATTATTTATGGAAGAAAAGAAATATGTTCTGCAGAGTGTAGATGTGGGAACTGCAGTCTCAAGGAACATGACAGTAAAAATTCTTATAAGAACGGGTGTTCCTTGATTTCTTTCTCTTAAGGTAGTAGCTTTAACCAATAGCTAATGTTTGCAATACTACACTGAGTAGGGAGGAAAGGCAGTAACAGCACTTCTGTATTAAGTGTCCTGGTTTTAATAGATAATATTCTCCACTTGCCTACTCCCAAAGACATCAATACAAGGTACTGATACACTTTCACCATAAAGTTAATTGGATCTATCTAGCTCCTGTCACCCTTTCATAGTATCTGCTGAATATAACACTTGAATTTCACATCTTACACAGATGCCTTGAATTTTAAGTGCTTGCCTGATATACTGTAAGAGAACCTACCTTTTTATTTCCTTATGCCTGTGCTGAGGACTAATCCACTCCTCTTCACATTGTAAATTTTTGTACTTTTAAAAAATCTTTCTAATGCTTACATAGTTATGGTGTCCTGGTTTGGGGACCAATATTAAAAAGTCAAACTCCAGTTCCACAGCTAAATCAAAACTACTGCTAGGGAAAAACTGCAATACCATCCCCCCCCCAGAAAAAAAACCTCCAGAAAAACAAAAAAGACCTTTTTGTGTTTATGTGAAAACAAAATATGGCTATTCTTGGTTCTGAATCATAATCTACAACTTGAAATCTATCCACTTTGCTCCTAAAATGTTGAAACACTGAGCTGGAGAAGTTCATTGTACCAAGTATGTGTAAGCAGTGAATTTAATAAGCCAGGTAATAACAATAGCTTGTCTTCATATAGCATTTTACTTGTGATGGACAAGCACGAACTAATTAATTCCCTTAATATTCCTCTGAGGTAGATTCTATTAAACATAAATATTAGAGGTGTAATTACATTTTAACAATTACCAGATTTCCAAGAATTATCTTAAGCAACTAGCAAAAAATGTAGTTTATAAATCTCTATTCCATAATCTACATTTTCAGGCAGCTAATTTATTGCTACCAGTTATTTAAATGCCAGGTGACTCATTGTCACCCAGATAGCCTGTCTAGGAGACAAGACTCCTGATGAGCAAACTCCTTTTTTATTTCAGTCCTAGTGTATTCTCTATCTGACATGATCATTAGCAAAATTTAACAGCACTGTCCAATATCCTGAGGATCAACTTGAGACTGTCAAATCTCCGTGCTTTTCCTTTGCTTGTCAGCATGCAATAAATACTAACAAATTTGTGGCTGATGGCCATTTACAGTGCATATCACTGAGAAATATTAATTCATTTATATCATTTTTCTAGAAGCACTTGCTATCCTAAAATGTGATTCCTTTGGCTAGCACAGTATGTAGCTCAGGAAGGAAATACTCACCTCCCACCTGCCAGCCTATCCCATCTTCAAATAATATGAAAATCTGAAGCCAAAATGAAAGGATTGCTAAATATAAACTCTGTTCACTAGCCCTTTTAAGCTGAAACCATGGAAACTACTGGAAACTTCATCCTCAAATATGCCTGTTAAAAATAAGTCCACATTTTTTCAGACTTCCAAAAACTGACAGGAAAACATTTGAGCAGATGTCTTCCATTCTTGTGGGAATTGTATCTCCATAAATCTTGAGGTAGCAGATTGTGAGAATCAGGGATGTTGAAGACATTGCTATGACCTGGCTCATCCCTAGGGTTGTACTGGGCAAGTGAGGATGTACTAAGCAAAGCATATGGGAAAGCATTGTATCCAAGAGGCAGGCAGTAAGACCGAGATGCCTGGCTGATGCCCATGATGCTCTCTGAAAAGATCCTGTGGTGAGGAGTGATAAGGCAGAGAAACCAACCTGACAAGCCCTGAACACAGTCCCTGTTCATCTTCGGCCAGTGATAAAAAGGATGATGCAGAAAGATCTTCCACAATGTTTAGCTACAAAGCACTGCAATTCATGGTCAATGTACAGGCAATGGTTTATCTGGAAATGTCTCAGAATTGCATGAAACCAAGAAGGCTTATATAATTCAGCAGAGTCAAAACCACTTACGATTAGGTGCATTCTGTCCCTTTGTCAGCTTTCACCAATAGGTAGAAATGTGGTTAGTGCTATGCAATGGGAGTAAAAGTACTCCCATTAAGCAAAATTCAACTTTTAGCTTACTAGTTAAAAAGAAGAGACAATATCTATACTGGTGACCCTTTCCAGTACAATTCCCAAATAATATACCCTCAAGGTGACCAAGCACTGAGAGGCCCTTTCAGCTCTGAAGGACAGCACGAGAGTCTCCAAGCTGGAACCATACTTCAAATTTTAGCTCTACAGTCTGCAAACCCTTTGGTAGACAGGTGTAAAGAAGCAGACAGTGCTAGAGCACTCATGTGGAGATAGACTGCAATGACCAGGAAAAAGCACTGTGCTACAGAGCCAAAAGGACGCTGCACACTGCAGTGGCACTGGCAGCCCCAAGTTATGGTCATGACTCCATTTACCCAAGAGCTACATCAACCCATGAGAAAACAAAAGTATGTGCCTTGAAGAGTTTACAGCTTAACAAAAGAAAAACCTTGTCCTGCGTCAGAGTAGGATAATACAAAACTGCAACCCTAAGCAGAGAGTTGTTTGTAAAAAGGTAAAGATTTGCATCATAAAACCTGCTCCATTTGAGAAACTGATTACTTGCAGCAGTTCCTCACTAATACAGTACTAATTTATTTATTCATTTTTCTTGCTTTATCCATTTATTTTTGTTAAATTGGGAATACAGATGGTGGCCTATTAATTTCAAACTATATTTTAGATACTCCCTCAGAATTAGACACAAAGTTGTGCTGTTAACTAGAAAAACAGAAGAATAAATACATTTTTATCATTCTGTTGTTCCAAGAACAGATCTTCCAGCCTTTATAAAAACAGACAAGGATTTAGTACCTTGTGTAGCACACTTGGAAGATCACTACATTTGGATTATTATGGAACAGATCACTCTTGCAGCTCAGAGTTGTTGTTACTTCAACTATCAAAACACTCAAATTCAGCAATAACAAAAACAGTAAAAGTGCAGATGTAGACCCAAAATAGTGATATGCATATGAATGCCACTGAAACAGGCTAGGCTATTTTTTCAGGAATAAAATGTTTTCTATTATTATTTTTAACTTCAAGCATTTTTGCATGTACATTGTTGGGGTCGGGGTTGGTGGAATATGAGAAAGTTGTTACCCACTGGCAGAACACCTATCTCAATGAGAAGATACTCATCATACAAAATACAGGTCTGTTCCCAGTTATCTCCCATTGTCCAAAAGGCTGTCCTTTTTGATCCAGCCTTCAGCAGAGCAAAATAGAAGTATACTGTAGATTTCAAAGTACGTTTAATTAAATCTCCATGGTGATCTCTGATACCTAGCGGTACTCTAGCATCACAAAACAAGCAAGGTGAATCCAACTACAATAATTTGATAACAAAGTCTTTTTTTCACTCTCTTTTTACTAAAACATGCACATCTGAAGCTGTATTTTTATTTCATAAGTTGCAATTTTGTCCTTGTATTATAATGATGCCATGTCTTTTGTTTGGGGACATGGGGAAAAACTGCACTTATAAAATTGTTTTGCTGTGATTGATGATAAAGTCTCTTTGATTAAGCTACTTTGATTAAGGCTCTGTCTCTGACACAGAGCTGGAAAAAATAAATCATCTTTCCATGAAAGACGGGTGGATAATTTTCCATTCTTTTTCAAGGGAAAAACAAAAGTCTCTTGAACTAATCTCTCTCAAAGCACCAAGAAGCTCACTGCCTTCACTTTGACATTTCCCATCCTACACTGCAACTACTGAAGAACAAGGTTCTTCTTGCTTGAACAAAAATCACAACCCAGCAGAGAGTCAGCACATTCCTATGAATCACTCAAGCCCTGTGGTCTTAAGTAGTGCCTGCAGCATAGCCCTAGCAACTGTTACCCACATGGAGATGAACTTCCCACTCACATACTCCTTGAAGAAGCACCTTCTTGACAGAAGTGGAGCCAGAATACCAAAATCAGGTTGAATGTAAAATATGTCTCTCCAAATTGAAATGAATCAAGACACTTTAGAACACTCTCTGCTTAAAGTAGCAAGTATGGTAATGCATGCCACATATAATGCTATTCATTGTATACAGATGTATTGAGGTCTGCATGCATGTAAGCTGTTCACTTACAGAAGAGAACTTCCACCACACATACATTTTTTGGTATGTGTGTGGTCCACAATTTTCAAGACAGAAATAGCTTCAAAGAAAAACTAATAGCATACAGAAGTTTTATTCAGAACTTCATACAGTTAATTTTAATTGTGAAGTTCTACAGAATTACAGAAAACTGAACCACAGGAAAATTTTTGTAGCTCATTAGGCTGAACAGTTCATTAGATTAAAGCATCTATGTATGACCTTCCTGTAAGGAGCCTGTGTAGTCTGTTCATGATGATCACCAGCAATTCAGGTAACACGTTCTCCCTGTTTTTTTCATTTTAGCAAAGATTTTGATACAGTACAGTACAGATACTCTCACAGTATGATTCTGGACAAAATGTCCAGCACACACAGCTAGACAAGTCCACAGAATATTGGGTCATCAACTGGTTGTTGGGTAGGGCTCAAAGAGTTACAGTAAATGGGGTTACATCAGGCTGGCAGCCAGTCAGCAGTGGGGTTCCTCAATTTTAGGGCCAGTGGTCTTTAATATTTTTATAAACTATCTGGATGCAGGAATCAAATGTACCTTAAGTGAGCTTGCTGATGATACTAACTAGGAGGACCTGTGGACTCCCTTGAGGGTCGGGAGGCCTTACAGAGAGACCTGTACAGACTAGAGAGCTGGGCTGTACGAACCATATGGAAATTTAACAAGAGCAAGTTTCAGATTTTTGACCTGGGATGATATAATACTGGTTATATGTACAAATTGGGGAACAAGAGGCTGGAGAGTAGCCCCATGGAAGGGGATCTGGGCATCTGGGTTGATGGCAAGTTGAACATGAGTTGATAGTGTGCCCTGGCAGCCAAAAGGGCCAACTATGTCCTGGGGTGCACTGAGCACCGCAAAGTTAGCCAAGCAAAGGAAGTGATTGTCCCACTCTACACTGTGCTGGTGCGGTGCCCCATTTCAAGTGCTGGGGAGCTTTTGGCACCTCAATATAAGAAGGACATCAGACTATTAGAGTGTGTCCAGAGTAGAGCAACCAAGACGGTAAAAGGCCTCCAGGGCAAGACTCAGGAAGAGTGTCTGAGGTCACCTGGTTTGTTCAGCCTGGAGAAGAGAAATCTGAGGGGTGATCCCATTGCAGTCTACAATTTCCTCACAATGGGTTGCGGAGAGGGAGATGCTGATCTCTCTCTGGTGACCAGTGATAAGACAGGAGGGAATGGAATGAAGCCACACTAGGCCAAGGTCAGTTTGGACATTAGGAAAAGGTTCTTCACTGAGAAGGTGGCAGGTCACTGAACAAGATTCCCAGGGAAAGGTCACAGCACCAAGAATTCAACGAGTGTCTGGACAATGCTCTTAGTTATATGGCTTAGTTTTAGGTAGTCCTCTGAGGAGGCAGGTGGCGACACTCAGTGATCCTTATGGGTCCCTTCCAACTTGAGATGTTCAATGACTCTAATTATTCCTCCTACCACTACTGTTTTTAACATGAAGCATTGCTGCTATTCAGGAAGCAGTTTCTTTCTGCCTTGAATTAAAATAGGATATTTTTCCCATGTACCTACAAACTTCATTTATTCATCATTGTACAGTGTTCACAACCTCTTGTACAGACCGAGGATCTTTTCAAGGTGAGTAGTCCCACTGCAATTTTGTAGAAAAATATTACTTAACTTATTTTGATTTTTTTTTCCTTTTAATTTCTTTTTTTTCTTAAGGAACACCCTGTTTTTAGAGCCAGCAGTAGTGATTTTCAACTGCTACTGTACAAACTGTATTTTTGCTTCTGTTGTGATGCTGGACTTGGTTCTAGCATATGCACCATGTGCACTTAACACAGGAGGGAACCAAGACTCAGAAAGATTTTACTGAGGTTTATAAATTTTGGTTGAGAACAGACTTCACTGTCCCAATGCAATCCATGCACCTGTCTGAATGTATTTAACGTTAAGCCTTTCAAATTCAGCATCTTTCTTTTAGCTCCCTATGGTTATGTTCAGTTCACCTGAAAGACTGTGGCCCGGGTCTCTATTGCTCCATTATATTTCAATTGTCTTATTTGGTTTAGCATTTGGGAAAAACATCTCTCCTGCCTTCAACCATGCAAATCTCTGAGCGGCTCTAGCCCCAGACTCTGTTTAAAACTGAAAGCCATCTGTGCAATTTAAAGACAGAGGAATCAAGCAAAAGATCTGTTCAGCTAGATTAAGACTTTCAGAGAAGGGCCAAGATGAGAATCACAGGGAGCACATAAAGTGCAAGGGTGAATTCATATTTAAAGCTGAGCCACTGCTAGCATCTGGGTTCTAAACCAGATGCACCGAATGAACATCATTAAATGATACCCTGGAAAAGTCCCAAATGTTGTGCGAATGTCATTAAATTCCCATATACTAAAGGACTGTCTAATTTGTTCTAATAAGATTTCAGATCTTTTCAAATCACAGTCAGAAAACACCATGCAGGCATTTTCATTTGTCCTGGATTTTGCTCCTCTGATCATCTTGCTACAGGTATATAGAGGCGGTGCTGTTGTACCTTGCCTCCTCCTTGGTTTAGAACTCCTTTGGAAAGTAGTTTGTCTGGTGACTAATTCTGCTTCTTAGCAGAGCATTACCACTGATGTCTATTGCTGAGGCATGAGCAAGAACTTCTGCAGTGTCTGTAGGAAGCTGTAAAGTAGTTAGCCTTCTAGTTTACTATTCAAAAGGCAACAATATTACTGTCATTGTACAGGGCACAAAAATCAAGACAGTCTCTACAGTGGAGAGCTTACAAGCTATGAAGCTATGAAGCACAAATAGGCACTTATTTCCAATGAGAAGAGAAGAGTCTGTGTCAAAACATTCTGTGCCAACAGGCTTGACAACTTCATTCTAAAGTATACACCACAAATAAGGATTCATGGCCCAATTTGAAGAGATTTTGAGCACTCACAGTTCATAATGACACTGCTGGGAGCTGCAGGGCTAGAGCACCTATTCAGAGTAGGCTATTAGCTTAAATGAGAGTAAAATCAGCAGAGGTTATGAAGTACTTTACTGCTATTTGTCTGACAGGTGGTGCCATTGAAATGGTGGAATTAGGGTACTGCAAAAAAAAAAGACAGCTCAGCCAAATAACTGCAGCTGTTCTACACTAATTTTTGTTGTTGTTGTTATTATTTTTTTGCATATGACAAATTATTTGGAAACTAGACATATGGAGCTCATGCCATTTAAATACATGCTGTTATGGACCAAAGGGCGAATATTTGTCATTATCCACAGCTCTGTAACTTGTCACCGTGAGCATACACAATAGTGACAGGTTTCCCTTATAAAAGCTCTCCCCTAAAGAGAACAAATTCTCCCTTTCTCCTCTATGTTTTGACAAACAAATTGCAAAGGATCAAATGAATCCCATCTCTACTGCAAGCTGGAGGAAATCCACCAGATTTGAGTTGTTATTGAGGTAATGCTCAATGTACTATATTCTGTGGAGGAATCAGCCTGTAATCTGTATCGTAGTATTCTGCAGAGGAATCAGCACATAGATCCCGATTTTTATTGACGATGGTTGCTAACAAGTTTTGTGTATAGAATTTATATTGGCTTCTGTAATAGCAGCAGGACACAGTACGAGCACTGGATGTAATTTAAGTCCCCATTTAGAAGCTTTGTGTATTCTGCCAGAATTATATGAACAGCATTCTACTCTCATTTCTAAATTATAGCTATATATTAGTATGCATTGGGTCTGGCTGATATGGAGTTAACTTCCCCCACAGTAGCCCTCATAGTACTGTGCTTTGTAATGGTAGCTGGAAAAGCGTCGATAACATGCCAGCATTTTGGCTACTGTTGAGCAGGGCTTGCACAGCATCGGGGCTGTCTCTCCAACCTTCCCCCTCACCAGCAGGCTGGGGTTGAGCAACACCTTTGGAGGGGACATAGTCAGGACAGCTGACCCAAACTAACCAAAGGGATATTCCATACCACATGACATCTGCTCAGCAATAAAAGCCAAAAAGCAAGGAGGAGGAAGTGGGGGCATTCATTATTAGGATGTTTGTCTTTCACAGCAACCACTACATGTACTGAAGCCCTGCTTCCTAGGAAGGGGCTGGACATCCCCTGCTGATAGGAAGTAGAGAATAAAATCTTTTGTTTTCTTTTGCTTCTATGTGCAACCTTCAGTTTTGCTTTATTAAACTCCCTTTGTCTTGATCCACAAGGTTTTTTTCCACCTTATNCAAAAAGCAAGGAGGAGGAAGTGGGGGCATTCATTATTAGGATGTTTGTCTTTCACAGCAACCACTACATGTACTGAAGCCCTGCTTCCTAGGAAGGGGCTGGACATCCCCTGCTGATAGGAAGTAGAGAATAAAATCTTTTGTTTTCTTTTGCTTCTATGTGCAACCTTCAGTTTTGCTTTATTAAACTCCCTTTGTCTTGATCCACAAGGTTTTTTTCCACCTTATTTTCTCCCTCCCTTTCCTGCTGAAGAGGGGAGTGATAGAGAGGCTTGGTGGGCACCTGGTGTCCAGCCAACGTCAACCCACCATATAGTAACACTATACTGGACTCCCAGGCTGTTTTCCACTGGAATACTTCAAAGGGAAGTCTGCAGGTCAGCTGGATGAGGTATCACAATTCTTTGTGTTAAATCACAAGAAACCCAAAGGAAACTAAAATTTAGATATGTACTTTATATCAGTCAGCTCATTCCACATGAGGTTTCTTGCAGAAAAAGTGCTCTATGTGTGATACTACAGAACGCTTGATGAACACAGAACACTGAAATAAGCTTAAAGCTGTGATTTTTCCATTGCATGACTGGCAGTCAGTACAGTCATCTTTCTTAAAGACTGCATCCCACAGATATAGGTGGAATACATAATGTTACGAACATGGAACAACTTTGCACTGCACTACTAATTTCTGATGTTTGAATAAGTTTTGAGTAAAAATTTGCACATTTTTAAGTTGCTGCTGATACATGTCTTTAGAGTCTAAAGCAGTAACTTGTGTGGCACCTCCACAGCAGAAGCATGTGCAAGGGTGTGTGTAACAAGTAAATCACATGATGAGAAAACATTTGTTGGTAAGAACACCATGATAGTATGAATTCTGTTTATGCACTGTGAAATGTGCATGAGTTGGTGAGGCATCTGCACTTCTCAGCCACTTCTAGTTCCTTTACTTCTGTCCTTCCCAACCACCAGATTCCCTTCAGCCTACTTTGATTACTTTAAATTTGTAAGCATGTAATCAAAAATACAGAACTCTGCTGAAAGGACTTCTCAAACATCTACTGATTCCTGCCTGTATTGTCTACAGCTGTAGCATTGCCTACAGCCTGAAACCACCCACACATTCAAAATAATGTGAAGAAGCTGCTGCACATAGAGAAGAAACTGCTGAGCAGAATCATAAAAGCGAGTATGAAAAAGAACGGAAATAAGAATGCATAAAAACTATTACCATGGTAAAATGCTTTATCTGTACCTCTTTCCAAAAACAAACCACTCCCAACATTGTCTTATGCTCCTCAGGGCCACGAGTGACACTACTCCACCTGAGCTCGTGATAGCTCTAATGAAGTTTAGTACCACTTAACCAACTGCGGGTCACAACAGGGTACTCCTTCCTCTACAAAACAGCATATTACTTTGCAGAAAAGGAGTGTAATGGCACATTTGGTTTCCCACAAGGTGTTCCTAAATTGGTCTGTGCTATCCCCCACCTTCTATTACCTGTTTTACTACCACAGGTAAGACAATCTCGTAAGACTTATTTTCATCCACAAGGGATCCCTCCCTCCCTTCTTTCCTCCCNGAGCTTCGCTGTAAGCAGATGACAACAGTGGCACAACAGCTCACAACTGATCGGTTTGGGGCAGAACAGCCTGAGAATTAAGGGCTTTTCTTTGTTAGTAATTCCCACTGCGGTTAGAACCTCCTGTTGGGCCAGGACTGCACCACAGTCTGTCTGACCACGTTGGAACATGGCGTGTCTTCTCTCCACAAACAATTCCATCCTCGACAAGACCTACTGATATTTACCTGCAGACCTTTTTAATGGCTACTTTTGATGGTGAAAACTTCTCATGGGGAAGAAAAAAATAATCTCTTGACATATGGAGATTGCAGAAAGATTTAATAAAAAAGTGAAGAAAAAATTAGACTTCTAAATTATTGAAATTCTAAAATGTTATGTGTAAAGTCATCTTCAACATTCGGGTATTATTTTATTTTTAAAAGGCATATTATTTTTATTATCGTATATTTTAAAACTTTAAAATTTAAAAACCATCAGTATGAGTATTCTATCCCTGCTTAGAATGAACAGAAAATTCCTTCAGTGTTTTCAGTGTTAATTTATCTTATCTTTCTTTTTTCATTCTCTTCCTTTCAAATGACATTTTTTCCTACATAAGTTACTGCATTATTCACAGAGAAATAAAAAGTACACTCCTTATGCTTGTATTACTTTCATTTGTACAATATCACAAAAATGAACTGTGCTTTTTAGATAAATTAAATTACAATTTCCTTCTTTAAAGAGTTTTTAAGTCTCAGTGTAACAGCAAATACCGCTGGTCTTGCTCATGAACTTAGCAGCAGTGGATCAGCCTCCATGACTGAAGCCATTCTACTTTGAGACTGTTAAACGATAAAAAATAAGGATAACCCACCATTCGATCTGTTGCACTGAGGCCGGAACATGCACCAAAAAAAAGGACACATTATCACAGTGATTTCTCCTAGTTACACATTTCAAGAAAGCCAGTGGAACTTTGTGCTAATATTACCTCAGCACAGTTCTGTACAACCACTTCATCACAATTCTCATAGCTGGCCTTCCCTCTCAGCTCATCAAAGACATCGGCCATCCTTCCCATATATGAGGAAAAGGAAATAATAACTTCTCCAAGCTTCAGTCATCTGAAAATTTAACAGTCCTGCAATATAAAGTTGCCCAAAGGCTTTCTCTACAGTCAAGGGAGAGAAATGCATCTCCTGGCACCCTGTCACATGTGTTAAATAGCCCACTTTGACATGGTTTCTAGAGTATGCTTCCAGAAGTCAAAGCTTTTCTTGACAGAAAGTCCCACACATTTCAGCAAAACATTTGTCTCTTTTCAGGGGTTTAATTAAGGATGAGGAATGCTACATTTTTGTATAATTTTACTTTTTTAATTTTATCCTATCCTTACGACAATACTGAATGTCTACATGTCTATTAAGGAACTTATAAAAGATGCTCCTTTAACTTCTTTTGTTCGTGCATCAGATACTGCTAACTGTTGTTTGCTGTCTAATTTATTTTCAGCTATGAACTACAATGTCCAAATTTAAATACTGTGTTACCTGTGGCAGGCAATTCTGGAAAGAAAAGTACTGTCTGTAAGTTTCCTGAAACTTTGTTCTGTTGCCACATTCTCTTCAGAGTATCAGGAACAGTACACACCATTTTAAAAATAAACCGGTGATTCATTTTAAGTACAACAGAAAGTGAGGCTACCAGAGACTTTATTTGATTACCTAACCTTAAATCCTACAAATCTGGATGAGTCACCGTTACCTTTTGCTATTCTCCTACTCTTTCATAACACAAATGCAGGCATCAGGATGCTGCACGAGAAATCATCTTCTGCGGGGTGCTCATTTCAATTACTTTTTTTTTGGTAGTTGTTTTCAAAATGTCCGAAATGTCATGTTTAAGGACGTGTAAAGATTCATGAAGGGCCAGAAATGAACTTCTCCCACCCCTTCCCCTCAGCTCCTGCATGCGGAAAGCAAAGTTCTTCTTTAAAGGAGTTCTCATTTTTAATTCAGACTCTATACATCTTTTTGGATGTGACTTGAAAAGGCATCTGTAGACAAACAAGTACTTAACTACGCTCCACTAATGAAAACCAAACATGCCCTTAAAGTTAACCACATACTTTTACAATTTGCTGAATTACATTGGACATAAGCATGTCTTGAAACAGGATTTCTTTATAACTTAGCAGAACTTTCTTCTCTTGCCCATCTTACCTCTTTCTTATATACCTCTTATATAGCTCCCTCAGCCTTTCCTCGTAACGGAGATGCTCCAATCCCTTAATCATCTTTGTTGCCCTACGCTGGCCTCTCTCCAGTAGTTCCCTGTCTCTCTTGAACTGGGGAGCCCAGAGCTGGATGCAGTNTCACAACAGGGTACTCCTTCCTCTACAAAACAGCATATTACTTTGCAGAAAAGGAGTGTAATGGCACATTTGGTTTCCCACAAGGTGTTCCTAAATTGGTCTGTGCTATCCCCCACCTTCTATTACCTGTTTTACTACCACAGGTAAGACAATCTCGTAAGACTTATTTTCATCCACAAGGGATCCCTCCCTCCCTTCTTTCCTCCCTCCCTCCCTCCTTCCCTCCCTTCCTTCCTTCCTTTCCTTCTTCCTTCCTTTCTCCCTTTCTTCTTCTCTTCCTCTCTCTTCTTAGTTTCTTACCTGGAGACCTGCATAACAGCAAATCTCCTCTTCTGGTCCTTCAAGCAAGAATATCACATTTCTGGGGAGACAGGGAAGAAATGCAGCAAAAAATCACTGTCCTGCTCAGACTGCCACTTCTGCACGGGGGGGNTTTTCCTACATAAGTTACTGCATTATTCACAGAGAAATAAAAAGTACACTCCTTATGCTTGTATTACTTTCATTTGTACAATATCACAAAAATGAACTGTGCTTTTTAGATAAATTAAATTACAATTTCCTTCTTTAAAGAGTTTTTAAGTCTCAGTGTAACAGCAAATACCGCTGGTCTTGCTCATGAACTTAGCAGCAGTGGATCAGCCTCCATGACTGAAGCCATTCTACTTTGAGACTGTTAAACGATAAAAAATAAGGATAACCCACCATTCGATCTGTTGCACTGAGGCCGGAACATGCACCAAAAAAAAGGACACATTATCACAGTGATTTCTCCTAGTTACACATTTCAAGAAAGCCAGTGGAACTTTGTGCTAATATTACCTCAGCACAGTTCTGTACAACCACTTCATCACAATTCTCATAGCTGGCCTTCCCTCTCAGCTCATCAAAGACATCGGCCATCCTTCCCATATATGAGGAAAAGGAAATAATAACTTCTCCAAGCTTCAGTCATCTGAAAATTTAACAGTCCTGCAATATAAAGTTGCCCAAAGGCTTTCTCTACAGTCAAGGGAGAGAAATGCATCTCCTGGCACCCTGTCACATGTGTTAAATAGCCCACTTTGACATGGTTTCTAGAGTATGCTTCCAGAAGTCAAAGCTTTTCTTGACAGAAAGTCCCACACATTTCAGCAAAACATTTGTCTCTTTTCAGGGGTTTAATTAAGGATGAGGAATGCTACATTTTTGTATAATTTTACTTTTTTAATTTTATCCTATCCTTACGACAATACTGAATGTCTACATGTCTATTAAGGAACTTATAAAAGATGCTCCTTTAACTTCTTTTGTTCGTGCATCAGATACTGCTAACTGTTGTTTGCTGTCTAATTTATTTTCAGCTATGAACTACAATGTCCAAATTTAAATACTGTGTTACCTGTGGCAGGCAATTCTGGAAAGAAAAGTACTGTCTGTAAGTTTCCTGAAACTTTGTTCTGTTGCCACATTCTCTTCAGAGTATCAGGAACAGTACACACCATTTTAAAAATAAACCGGTGATTCATTTTAAGTACAACAGAAAGTGAGGCTACCAGAGACTTTATTTGATTACCTAACCTTAAATCCTACAAATCTGGATGAGTCACCGTTACCTTTTGCTATTCTCCTACTCTTTCATAACACAAATGCAGGCATCAGGATGCTGCACGAGAAATCATCTTCTGCGGGGTGCTCATTTCAATTACTTTTTTTTTGGTAGTTGTTTTCAAAATGTCCGAAATGTCATGTTTAAGGACGTGTAAAGATTCATGAAGGGCCAGAAATGAACTTCTCCCACCCCTTCCCCTCAGCTCCTGCATGCGGAAAGCAAAGTTCTTCTTTAAAGGAGTTCTCATTTTTAATTCAGACTCTATACATCTTTTTGGATGTGACTTGAAAAGGCATCTGTAGACAAACAAGTACTTAACTACGCTCCACTAATGAAAACCAAACATGCCCTTAAAGTTAACCACATACTTTTACAATTTGCTGAATTACATTGGACATAAGCATGTCTTGAAACAGGATTTCTTTATAACTTAGCAGAACTTTCTTCTCTTGCCCATCTTACCTCTTTCTTATATACCTCTTATATAGCTCCCTCAGCCTTTCCTCGTAACGGAGATGCTCCAATCCCTTAATCATCTTTGTTGCCCTACGCTGGCCTCTCTC
>VXBW01008339.1:38680-52756 GCA_013400375.1 Thinocorus orbignyianus
TCCCTGTCTCTCTTGAACTGGGGAGCCCAGAACCGGATGCAGTGTTCCAGCTGTGGCCTCACCAGTGCAGAGCAGAGGGGGAAGAATGACCTCCCTCAACCTACTGGCCACACTCTTACCTGTGCAGCCCAGAATGCCATTGGCCCTGTTGGTCACAAGGGTACACTGCCTCATGGATTGTTTACTATATACCACGACCTCCAAATCCTTCTCCTCAGAACTGCTTTCCAGTAGGCCTGCCCCTAACCTATACTGGTGCCTGGCATTCTTCCTCCCTAGGTGCAGGACCCTCCACTTTCTCTTGTTGAACCTCATCAGGTTCTTCACCGCCCAGCTTCTCCAGCCTTTCCAGGTCAAGCTGGACAGCAGCACAGCTCTCTGGAGTGTCTGCCAGCCCTTCTAGTCTGGTATCATCAGGGAACTTGCTGAGGATACACTCAGTACCCTCGTCCAGGTCATTGATGAATATGTTGAACAGGACTGAACCGAGTATTTACCCTTGGGGGACACCACCGGTTACAGGCCTCCAACTTGACCCTGCTCCGTTAATTATAGCATAAAAAATTGATATTGCAGCATAAAAACTTGTATGGTAAGACAGACCTGACTCACATAGGTGCTTTGAGGCTTTATTAATTGTCTATGAAGTTCCTTTGATTCCAGCATAAAAGGTGTCACAGACACGTCTTTTCTGCCAGCCAGTGCTGCTCTGCTTGCAGCTGTCTTGCTTCTGGGTTTCCCTGGCCTGGTCTTCTGGTCAAAGTAATCTGTTCCTCTGGCTTTGCTTATACCCATACTATGTCTCTGCCTGCTTAATACATCCAAGAGTATCAATCAAAAATCTCTGGTCACTCATAATACATCACCAAACTGGGAATGATTTATCGGCCAAAAGAAATACTCATTGTAATGACTCAGTACTATCACTTTGTTACTCTTAAAATTGGAACAAAACCAGAAAGAATATTTTTTTCTGTAGGGCTCCAAAGTGCTTTCTTTTAGGGAGAGTCCTGAGAGAACCGTTTTATACCATCAGTTCCTGGGTTAATAGAAAAATATGCAATTTGAGTTCATACCTATACATAAGGTAGCTGAGCTAAGAATTCATGGAAAACATGTAATATTGTGAGAAACTCTGAGAGAATTTTAATTAATTTGCAATCCAGTTCTCAACTGTTACTGCTGATGCTGTCAAAAGAAGAATACAATTCAATGCATGCCAAGAGTATTTCAAATAATGACCTTCCCAAGTCATATATATACCAGGTATCCTAGAAGAGAACCCTCTGTTAACAAAATTCAGCTCAAATCCCAAATCCATGAGGAAAGCCAGTGTGTTCTCACAGTTATTTAAATTTTGGGCTGGCTGTAGAAGCATTTCTTTAAAGATTTATTGTACCTACCCCACACTTCTCCACCTGTTTCTATTGATGAAAGCAGTGAGTTAGCTATTTAACTTTTACACTGCCTGACTTACCAGAAGAACTTAAAGTGGAACTTCCAGTCCTTAAAACAACTAACATAAATTCCTCAATAAGGCTTTAAAATAAGGAGAGAATCAGCTGGTGGCCTGGAGACTTGAAGAATGCAGATCACAGTAAGAAACTGAAACACGTGCCAAGTGAATTCTTCAGTGATACCTGTCCCATTAGCTCTAAGAGAGATCAAAGTATAACTTACCTTCAAAGCAGAACTTTAGTTAACAGAACCTTTGTGAGATCTGGGTAATCAATCCTTGAATTACTGAAACAATTACCTAATCGATTGGCAGTTCTATAGATCTGATGGTTTTTCTGTCCAAAAGTGATTGGGATCAAGGTGTTTCTTTCTTATACAATGTCCTCTTCCATGTATGAAAATAAAAATCCTGCCTTGTGCTTTTTCATTATAATGTTTCTGCATATATACGTGGTAATAGCTCTTCCCATCTAATTTTGGCCTCATTTGACAATTTTGCTAAATTTATGATTAAGCAAGTTGTAGCAATCAAATCACTAAACTCAAGCAATGCAGAAAAGAAGCAAACATTATTCTTCACTTCCTTCATGCACACAGGCAATACAATTATGCAATTTCTCATTGAATTATGTAGATGTTTTTGGATATAGTTCTTCTGTAGACATTTTCACTATAGGAGTTTGAATTACAAAGACACAAGTATTTATGCCTACAACACACAGTGATTATCAATCAGGACTGGATAACCATGGAGATCATTTGGACCAGTCTCAGAGAGTGGGTAATAACATATAATTAGAGAATCACCTTCATTATTTTGTGTCATCACAAATTTTGCTATGCTATTCCTTGCTGGTCTTTGCAGATCAATAAAGGTATCAAACACAGGACCTCTAATTCTGAGGCATCTTGTTGTTAACCTTTAGAGATTATGAAAATTGACCTAATCCAGCTCTCTATTTCCTGTATTTTACTTTGTGATCCAGGATATTTTTTCCTTCTTACACCACAGAAAGCCAACAGCCTGTGATTCATTTCAGTTAAAGGAAATTTTTAAAGTTTTATAAGCTGCTACCTTATCAACTAAATACTGCCAGAATAAATAGTTTCTAAGAGATCAATAAAGCACAATTTTCTTTTTAACAAGCCATGCTGCTTAATTCTTATAATTTCCTGATTTTCTATTGCAGTGATTTTAAGAATCTTTTCATCCAGACTGCTCAGTGTATCTATGTCTTACTGAGTTATAATTCTTCGATCCAGCTACTAAGCTAACTATGAAGAAAATATTTGAAATTTTTACTTACTTCTAAGTCTTCCAAACAATGGCTGTTTCAGAAAATTACGAGGTATATTTTCATATTTTTAGATATACCATGATTCTATACAGTGATTCTATAAGTATCATCTGAACTAATCCCTCTGTGTTGCTCAGGAGTAACGTGAGAACAACCTCCCTTTTGTGGTCAGCTCCTGTAAGAGTTTCTTAAAGTACTATAACATAATTTTATCCAATATTTTCTACATCACACAATCAAACACTCTGTAAAGTGAAGAACATCATAGTATCAGATCTTATAGTTTTTATACGTTTTCAGTGTCAGCTCTCACAATTCATCTTTTCCTATTCAGTCAATAAAGACAAAACAGTATTTCCAGCACAGCAGGCTGTGATTTGTATTCAGATGAATCATCACTGATACAGACTTCTCCTCAGAACTTTACCTCTATACATATTAGCAGTTATTTTAATTTTGGTTGAATAACACAAATATATATACTAGTAATATAGATAGAACAGATATTAAAATAATGGATTCTTTAGAATAAATGTATTACCCATAATACAGTACTACAGAACTTGACACCAGATCTGATGAATTAAATACCAATGAAAAGGTTCAAGTTTATAGTATTATTTTCAGATCTAATACTTTATTGTATATTATCTTTATAGATACTTGATTATTTACAATAGATCAACTTAAAATACCACAAGGAAAAAGCAGGAAATACAAATCGCAGGAATCAAGTACATCTGAATTGAGACTTTGCAAATTAAAAATATTACAGACCAGTTCTACTTCACACAGCTAATGCTCCAGCAAAGCATCCAGTGATTTAACCAGAAGTTCTGTAGTAAGAATTTTTTTATTTGCATGTTTGAAGCTACCCTATGACTTTTCACACACACGTTGCTCCTTGATCTTCTGCAATATTAAATACACCCAAGTATAGAAGATGAATAGTTTAATATACACAGGAAGAATCTGATCTACTACCAGAAGATTAAAACCAAAGGAAATCATTATTGATAAATTTACATGCCATAGTACTAAATGTAAAATTTGGAGTTATGTCTGAATTTTGTATTTTAAACAGACAGCCTTCAACTTGTAAAAAAAAATAAAATTAATATCTACTTTATTTCATAGGATTGCAACTTATTTTTATGTATATAGACATGCATTTACCAACAATCAGGCATACATACACGTACATTCTTATTTAGTTGTTTATAGCATTAATATAGTAACAGACTTCATTGTGAAGTGACTGTGTAGGAATTTGCTAATTACTCTACCAGTATAGAACTAAAAACCAACACATTAAAATTACCTAGTTATAATGTGTCCTAACAATGGGACATAACAAGGTGCCCTAGAACTCAGAAATTTTGAATGTTTAAAACCAGTATTTTCTATAAAAATATGAAACAAGATCACAGTAATTTTAGAACATTTTGTATCTGTATATCTATGTAATAGTATAATGTCCTAGGCTTCAGCACCCACTGTTAACGTTTGTGAACAACTGGTACATGGAACCCCATTATGCTATCATGATACATGTATGGATTGGTTTATTTACATCACTTGAAAGTAAAATAGGGACTAATAGCTGTTTGAAATCCTAAACCCACCAGAATTTCAAGTGCTAGACACATGAGAAAGCGACTACCCTGTCATTGTTGCTAGTCTGAATAATGTCTCCATCAACAAAGAGGGGGTACATGACAAGGGGTGAGGGATAAAGAGAACAAAGGGATAGAGAAGTCATGAGGACACAAACTACCAGCTCATTTTGTAATATCATTCTCTACTAAGGGTAATTTTGCACTGCCAAACACAGTCTGTAGATAGCCACTATTCATAATGTAACAGCTGGGAATCTACAAAGAATTGCCTCAACACACACACTTCGCACTTCCAACTACCCAATCATATTAAAAGAAGCAAAAAATAGCAATTTAAAGCTATAATCTTCGCATTTTTATATTGTATATTCATAAGTGGAAGGAAAGTGGTAGTCCTTGCTAAGGTGAATGCAAAAGGCAATGGTCTTAGAACTTGTGAATTAAGTGGAAATTAAAGAAGAAAATACTTTTATTTTAAGAAGTGTAAATGCAGGTAAGTGCTGAGACTGTAATTCCTGCTGTACAAAGGAACCTGAAACATTAAGCAAGATGGTCACGCAACGACATAAAATGAAAATCCATGACAGAAGCTACAGGTCTCAGTTTCATAACACAAAGATTACACAGCCTATGATGAATATTAATGTTCTTGACTCTTTTTGGAAATAAAAGCTACATACTTGAGCAGTAACTCTTCTCCCACTAAGCACTGCTTCCTAGCTTTGTGTTTGTTATATTGAATACTGATGCTAATATAAAAGGAAGCATGACGGTGCCCTCACAGTGAGATTTCTAAATGGTACTGTAACGTTAGCAACTTTGGCAAACTAAAAGCAACATATTTAGAATTTTAAAACTGATGGATTAGTCTTTATAAACAGAAAGCTAGTTTAAAGGAAAAATGCTTTATGTACAATCTCACAGAAGAGACCTATCCAACTCTGTTACTTTCATGTAACCCATACATACCTGTGACTGCAGTTCAAAGAAGTAAAATATACCAAGCCCACTGGAATTCAGTAGAAACTGGGCAGTCAGTTTTTGGCTCTACCTGTGGAACTTCTCTTTTAACTGTAACTTCATTTTGCTCCACAGTGTAGTTTTTCTTTTAAATTTAGCCCAGGGTATTTTATTTTTCCGTTTCAAGTTTAAGTAGGTGAATTACTCAACTATTTAGAAACAGAATGAAGGTATCTCGAGAGCCAGCTTGCTACTATATTGACATGTCCAATTATTCCTGAACTGCTTGAAACTGGATGGGGTTGAACTTTCTGCCTATTACGTGGAGAACAGAAAACCTATTATTTTCAGCTTAAGGAGGAGAGACTACAATAGCCAGTCAGTCTCTTCTTACAGGCAGTTGCTTGCCAATATCAATAAATTACCTCTTGATAATCAGTTGTGAAAGATAATTAGGTCTTAATCCCATGGGGTTTATGAGTCTGCAGGTGTAAGGCCCAGGGGCAGAGCAAATAGTATCATCATTTGGGAATCAATTACACAGGACTTTCAATTGTGTCTCTTTAGCAATCACAACTTCAACAAAATCATTAAAAAATATCAAAGCTGAAGGTCAGAGAACTGAGAGATAAACTAAATAATAATTATTTACATCATGAACATTCAGGTTTTTCACTTTTACGAAAATCTTTGTTCTACTGAATTCTTACACTGGTTTGTAAAACAGAGAAGGAAGAACAGGATTAGAGATTAAGTTCTGCATACCTAGTATTCAGCAACCATTTGAAAGAGACACTATTACAACTCCTGCTGTTATAAAACTGTTTTCCACCCTTTTCCACCCCTCTGTGCTAAGCAAAAGTATTGTTTCTAAATTAATGCATGCCCTCAACAAACAGAATGTCGGTTTCAGATATCATTTGTGTCAGCTCAGTGCAAATTAAAATGGACTTCCTCGACTGAAGATATTGATTTTAAAATTCTGACTCTGGCCTCTTCTGGATGAAAAGGGAAAAGCTACTGCATTATCCCCTATTTGTTACTGTGCCCCATTGCTATTATACAAGCAAATTGCTAGCAATACCTAGCAAATTGCTAGGAGAACCTCGATGCAGGCATTACCTGCATGCTCCTTTGGGCCTTCCAGTTTTTCAGTTGACAGCTTTCCTATCCTCTATCTACCATTTTGGACAAAACAAGAAGAAAAAACATCACGGTCTAGAAAATTTTTCCAGCTGGGAGAAAAATCAATGATGCAAAACAGGTATTCTTTATATATTGTCACAATATACATAAATTTCTTTTTTCTGAGCACATTCTTGATCGTCAAGGGTCAGTGTTTAGTACTCACATTTGTGTATGAATTCAGTTACCGTCTTATTGAGACAAGCTCATTTTAAAGATGTGGCCAAACTAAAAATCATTTCACACATCACATTACTCGGTGTCAACTGTATATATATTGGAAGATTTTTTTTTACCATAAGCCATTTCTGGAGTAATTTTTTTTCTTCCCATTTCAGTATGTGCTACTGTATAACCTATATTTAACAGAATGGCTAAAAGAGGTACACAACCTGCTGCAGATTTCAGGGTATCATCTGATTATCACTATTAAGAGTAACCCTTGGAAAGAACTTAATTTAATTTTCTTGCTATTACAGAAACTGCTGCTGCCAGCTTTGCATTATTCCTTCAAAATTACAATGGGCTGGTTGAAGGCTTAACCACAACCTCCATTTTTGACTTCCTGTTCTACTCAATCACTTTCTCTGGGTATCAGTTCTATATTGGACCTGTCAGCTCAACCTACAGAAGCACCAGACTCTTAACCAGAACGTCTTTCAGGCTGCATCTGCTGGGCTGCACAGAAATGTAAAGTACAGCTGTGAAGCTAAGACTGGAACATCACAGTCATACTCCTTCATGCTTTTTCTCTGCTCAAGCTTCTACTAAATCCACAGGTTTACATCCTGCAGCTGTTGCATTTCAATCTGAAGATGGGATGCAAGCCGTCTAATATAGGAGATCCACCACAGAGTCATTTTTCAGACCCCCTTACCAGCCAATGGAAAGGAAAAAGTTGTCTGGAATGTGACCTATCTGACCTCTTTTAGACATCTGCATTACAGTGAAGTAAACAGCGTTCAAAAGGATCAAATTTTAAAAGTGCAGTTTCAAACTCAGTTTTCTCATCTTTTTAATTGGAAGCTCAACCACTACCTGTAATTAGACGGCTTCAGTAATCCTTAGCTGTCTAATCAAATCTGATGAAATTACTGAACTGTTTGAGTTACAGTTTATTATTCCCATACAATTCACAGACCTTACTATTGGTTTAAAGGCTGAGCTGTTAAGTTCCACTCTAAACAAAGGTTCAGCAATAAGCTTTGTCTTTCAATGTGGTGCTTCTCACTCCCAGAATATGGAATTCCATTTTCATCCTCTTATACAAACAAAATCCCGCATATATATATCAACACACATGCAGAGAGACCTCCTTAGAAAGTACAGACAACCCCTGGTCTGTGTTTTTGAGTCTAACCAGTGCTTTTATTTTAGGTTATAAGCCTCTGTTCAGAAAGCCAAGGTGAAGGGGAGTTTCCTGAATGCTGAAGTTCTTAGGAGTTTAACCCTACTGTAATCTTTAATGCACTATTCTCTTTCCTCTCAAATAATGCAAGTGCAGCTCTGAACTCAGCTTCCCTACGCCACAGTATTTGAGAGAATGTTCTTTTCCCACAGCAATATAAATTTTAATTAAAACTGGTAAACCAAGCTTCCCTTATTTATACTCAGTTCTTCCTATGGCAACCCATGGATAGGATTAAATGGTGCTGTCAAACAGAGATGCTGCTATTTGACAGCTTTTAATATTGCGGCCCATATCAAGACAATAAATAAATTGCATCGATATTACCTGTTCTTACTTCTTTAGTAAATATTTCATTAAAGTCATATTTATGCTGTCAGGTATCAACAAGAGCTGCTGGTACCAACTAGTAAGTCTATTTGGTGGTAAAAAAGTATGCCAAAGGATGGTTTCGAAAGGAATATTAGCAGTGATATCAACAGCAACTCAATAAGTATTTTATAAAACTTTTCAATGTATGAAACTAATAAACTGAAAAAGTATAAGAAAGCATCAGCTCACACCACAGGTCTACATTTACTAGGCAAAGATTATCAATACAGCTAAACAGCAAAGATCCTCCCAAACCACCCACTCCACCCTCAGAACACTTGCAAAAGGGAGGGTTTACAAAATTCTTAAAATGTCACTTATTCTGAGGATGACAAGGCAATTTCTGACGTGCCCTGTTCCTCAACACTATGAACAGTCAAGGAATGATGACAACTTAAACACATTGCCTAGGGCAGGTTGGCAAAAGCGTAAGTAAATTAGCTTCCAAACCCTCTTCCTCTTCCCAACACTGCACTGCAAACCTCTAGTTACAGAGACTGCCTCTGATCTCATTTACTCCAGGCTGACAGCAGCGTACAATCCCATTGCCTTTGACAGCTGCATTACTACTTTACGTTCGAGAAAAGGGATCAGAATAGAGCCTTTCTTGAAATTCACTGTTGAATTCAACGTGCAGACTGCCAAGAATAGATATGCTGTCTCCTACTCTGGTTAATTTACCCAGGCATTACAAGTGACACTATAAGCTTTATCAACATACACATTTTTTAAGCAATCATCAGCTCAGAATGCTAAGCTTCCTCCCGATTGTATAAGATATTTCTGAAGACCAAATAAAAGTACCAGCCACAAGGCTATCAGAACTCTATATGTCATGTTGTTATAGATTTTGCTTCAGTATGACAGCAGTTTCCCTCCTCATATGTGAAGAGATTTTTTTTCCTTTAAATTGCAGTTTCCTTAGTTTTGTTGCACTAAAAACTAAAGCTGAGATATTAAATCAGCTGCAAGGCCTATCTTTCCAAATCTACAGTTGGAAAGGAAATGTTAATCTCCTTTTGATGCACCAGACTACATGTGCTTTCTCTAAAGGCATTTCTTTCCTTCATCCCCAAAACAGACCCAAAGATTGACCTGCATTTTTCTACATTAATTCTAGGATTATTAGCAAACTACTGATGCACTCTATCTTGCTATTTCTTTACTGATATAAAATCTAATTGTTGGCAGAAGCCCATGTTTTATTTTTAATGGTGATCTATGAGCTAGAATATAAATGTAGACTCATGCCTTTCTCATCCTACACTGAAACTCCCTGTTACGTCAGCATAAAGATCAAGGTAGAACAAACCTTTTGTATTGTAAGTATGCTTTCTGTTTATTATTAACTACCACATTGTCTTCTTCACTCTTGTTCAGCTATGGAACACGCTCTCCTTACAAGTCATCACAATTTTTCTTTCCTTTCCCTTTGTGCTATCCTCTCATCTGTACTGCTTTCCTTTCATCAGTTTTAATTTTTGGTGGTTTTGTTCCTCTGGAGCTCTTTAATTATCTCCATTTCCAACAGGTCCCACCACTGAGATTTATCCCTGTTCTACCTGCTGAAATGTAATCACTGATGCATGTTACATGCCATCAGAGAAGAGCTGAAGCAAGATCCAGCCTAACGAGACTGGATATTGTTTCCTGGTAAGGGTCTTCCAGGCTTTCTTTCAGGTTGAGCCACTAAGAAAATGTATTTATTAGTTAACCTTTACTTCCCCTTGGAAAGTTCAGAATCTGGCAGCTAGAAACTTTCTGTTTGTTAATGTATATTTAGATCCTGAAAAACACTGAAGACTACATAAACACATTAAAACAGCTCAATGAGACCTTCCAACTGGAAAGATGACATCACTGAATCACGCCATTTTGAAGGCACTCAGTTTAAAAGCTAAAGCATGCTCTATTGTATTTTTAAATTTGTTTCTTGCTATCCCTTGGATGACCCTGCGTCATCATGTGTACACAGCAATGCTCTTATCTTCAGGACTACACAACATACCTATCTCAAAATACTGAGAGTCTTTTAGAGATTTGACTTTGAATCAAGTTCAAGCCTTAAAGCCATATTGCACTGGTTGCACCAGAGCAAGACAATCTATCTTAATTCCAGGAAAATCCACACGAAGCATAATTACATGCACTTCAGGGGAATACACACAGTGGAGGAGAGACTTGATGGGACATTTCTTTACCTATGTGCTATTTCTCAAAGGTTGGGATGGTCTCAGTGGGCCACTATTCTTAAAAAGCGCAGAAAGGAACCCCAGGAACTACTGACTTGTTAGCGTCACCTCTGTGCTTGGGCAGATAATGGAACAGATCTCCCATGAAGCTTTACTAAGACACATGGAAGACAGAGAGGCGACTCAAAACAGCCATCATGGCTTCACAAAGGGCAAGTCCTGCCCGAGCAACCTAGTAGCTTTCTATGAGGGAGTGACTACATCAGTGAACAAGCGAATATGTATGGATGTAATCTATCTGGACTTCCAAGTTGCTTAACACAGTCCCCCACAATAACCTCTCCAAATTGGAGAGGGATGGACTTGATGGTTGGACTGTTTAGTGGATAAGGAACTGGTTGGATGGTCACATCCAGAAAGCAGTGATCAATGGCTCATTGTCCAGACGGAGGGAAGTCATGAGTGGTGTTCTTTAGGGACCAGTATTGCCCAATACTTTCATCAATGACATACAGGGTGATCCAATGCACCCTCAGCAAGTTTGCAGATGACATCAAGGTGAGTGATGCAGCTGACATCCCTGAGGATAGGGTGCCATTCAGAGTGACCTGGATAAGGTTGGGAAGAGGGCCCGTGTGAACCTCATCAAGCTCAACAAGGACAAATGCAGGGTCCTGCACCTGGGTTGGGGCAACACCCAGCAGCAACAGCAGCTGAGTGATGAAAGCATTGAGAGCAACCCTGCAGAGAAGACTTAGGGGTACTGGTGGATGAAAAGCTGGACATGAGTTGGCAATGTTCGCTTGCAGCCCAGAAAGCCAACAGTATCCTGGGCTGCATCAAAAGAAGTGTGGCCAGCAGGTCGAAGGAGGTGATTCTGACCCTCTACTCTGCTCTGGTGAGACCCCATCTGGAGTACTGCATTCAGGTCTGGAGCCCTCGGCAGAAGAAAGACATGGACCTGTTNTGGTCACATCCAGAAAGCAGTGATCAATGGCTCATTGTCCAGACGGAGGTAAGTCATGAGTGGTGTTCTTTAGGGACCAGTATTGCCCAATACTTTCATCAATGACATACAGGGTGATCCAATACACCCTCAGC
Organism: Thinocorus orbignyianus; assembly: GCA_013400375.1. Taxonomy (NCBI): domain Eukaryota; kingdom Metazoa; phylum Chordata; class Aves; order Ciconiiformes; family Thinocoridae; genus Thinocorus; species Thinocorus orbignyianus. The sequence continues at coordinate 50,274 of VXBW01008339.1, forward strand.
AAGTTTGCAGATNAGGCCTTTAAATACTAAGAGGGGTCTTATAAGAACGATGATGCAACAAGCTTTTTAGTAGGGCCTGTAGTGACAGGACAAGGACTAATGGTTTTAAATGAAAAGAGAGTACAGTCACACCAGAAATAAGGAAAAAAATTTTTATGAGAGATGGTAAATGCCCCATCCTTGGAAACATTCAAGTCAGGTCAAACAGGGTTCTGAGCAAGTTGAAGATGTCCCTGCTTATTGCAGGAGGAAGTGGACTAGATGATCTCTAAAAGTCCCTTCCAATCCAAACCATGCTATGATTTTAAGAGAAGGAGTACAAAAATTTAACTAAACTCAGTTTGGGCCTATATTTTTCTATGACCTAGTTTACAAATTATACAGAATAAAACCCCTTCATATCTATGTAAACTGCTTGAATTTCTTTGACTTCAAAAACACAAACTCAGTGTCCCAAGTTGTAAAGGGAATGGTGGGCACCAACAGTTTCGTTTTCTGTTACAGGTGATTTTTCAGAGTGTTTTCCCCAGGCAGATTGACTAGAGTATAAAATCAAAGGCAGCTGATGGTCCACAAGCATTGACACTTTCTCTTCTCATCCACAGAGATCTGATACCATTAAATAAAAGCAGGGTTGCGCAGAAACCCTGCACAGTGGAAACAGACGTAATATTTAAACCTACTACATTGCTGCTGCTTAAAATATTGTGTCCTTCACCAGTGTTGAGTAGAAAATCTCTGCAGACCAGAGAATTACTCACAAATTCTCTAGTTTCTTCCTGCTTTTCACTTCCTCCCTTGACATTGTATAGTGTGATCCTATCTCACAACCAAAGTTTGCTAATGCTGATTTATCATCTTTTCCTTAATAACTACTTGCTGTCATTACCTTTAACCTAAGAGTATCAAACTGGTGTTTGAACATTGTCCGAGGAATCTGAAATTCTGTAAATTTCCTTCTGATATGTGAGTATGATTCTGATTTGAATACAGCCCATTAATCTTTATGCTCATATACATGCATGTGATTTCCAGAGTACAACAGAACACAAAAAAAACCCCTAAAATAGCTGAATAAACAAATTTGAGAGCCGTAATACAACATTCACTGCAAGACTCAAGTCACAGTCTATCTCAAATCAAAGTTGAAGGTACTGTTAATGATGACTGTAACCTAACTTACCAGTCAACAAAAGCTTAAGCTCTATGTCACCCTACACACCATTTCTCAGGAGTGCAAAAGCCCTGATCCACCTCCACACAGACTGAAGAGTCTCAGTGTTCTGCTGGATTCAGCCTGTACAGGTCAGTGTAAAGTTTTATGGGCATCCTGGCAGAAGGCATACCCATGAATTTCCAAAGCAGCAACATTATGTGACTAATAAACAGGCATTAACGTGTTTCTTTCAGGGCAAAACCAGTTTAGTCACATATTACGTGAAATTACTATAAAGCCCTAGTCAATCTCTCCTTGAAAGCTAGATTATTACAAGAAATATTTGCTGTAAATTCATTTTTGCTGTTATGACAAAAGTACAATACTAAGATGACTTCTGCAGCAATTCACTGCTTCTTTTGAAAACGTTTTAGATAAAAAAATCATCATTCAGAGCTAAGATGGTTCTGAAAGTAATTATTACAATTACTGCTATGCATTGTTTGTTGAACTTCCAATACATGATCCATATTCAGAGTTTCAGTTGGTAATTAACAAATCGCAAATCATGGTCCCCCTCAAAACCAGTTTACCTGAATTCCAAAAAACGCAGAGGTCCAGAGGGATATGTACTGTACAGACATAGTTATCCAAATAGGACTGCTTAACTGTACAGATACCTACATGAATCGTCATATGAAGGATGATAGCCAAAGAGAAGTGATGAGAATTTCAGACAACACATCTATTTCACCATCCACAATGAAATGCCATCAATAGAGACCCCACAACCTACCTCTCATCTTCTTTTGGAAATGGTTTATGGGCAAGTTTACACCATGTAATCTTGTTTAAGCCAAATCATCTACAAGCTGTCAAAACTACTCAGATACTAGCCACGCATCCTTACAGCCTGGATTTCTTACTCCTCAAATACCAACAACCTAGCAACACTAGATTACCTAGGTCTTCATTTAACAAGCGCTTCTGATCTACCTCTCCTCTGGGCCATAAGCACCGCATGCAATAAAAGTGAGGCCCAGATGAACACTGGAGCACTGGGCAATCACACCAGCCAGCGAAACCCCACCTTGTCAGACAGACAGGTAATGATGTGGGTTGGGGTATTCTGAGAGAGGGCCGCCCAGCGACCCAAACTCATCCATCACCTTACACGGGGTGGAAAACAAGGCGGACGAGAACAAGCTGTGACTCGAAAAGAACTCAGGAGTTTCCGCGCTTAGGCCCCAAGGCCAGCCGTAACACCAAAGGCCCAGCTCCCAAAATGGCACTATGCCCAAACTGGCGCCGCCGGGCGGTGCCGGCT
>VXBW01008339.1:53606-89928 GCA_013400375.1 Thinocorus orbignyianus
GTGTATGTCTCTTAGGAGGGGGACCAGAGGAACGTTGTGAGCTCCTTTGTCAGCACTCCAGTAAAAGTTCGTGATCATTCTAATTCCTCTGAATTGTCTGGACACTTCCTGCAAAAGAATATTTGTATCTCTAATGATGGACTTTGTTAACCGCCATATTAATATTGATTTGAATTTCATACTTTCACATAAAAATACAGCTGATAAAAAAAATAAAAACATGTCTCCAGTGTGATTTTTAACGGGATCATTTTGAAATTGTAGTTGAAACACGTCTCAGATCTTTATAATGAATTGTTTTGTTTTGTTTTTTTTCTTACCTTAAGAAAATCTAATATGTGAAAGAGAATGACTTAGTTGTTTTTTAGACCTTGTAAAGAACTGAGGCATCAGTTGGTGTTCTAATGTTCCGTCATTTTTTTCTTTGGTCATTTAAAAGCTGTCTGATGCCTTCGGATTGGTTCCTTAAAGCTTTAATAGCTGAGGTCTGTTTCAGCTCAAAGTAATATGAAAAGGCAAAAATCCATCTTGGCACCTTTAATAATACAACTTTTGAAGCAAGTGGTTGTTATTCTTTCACACAGTGTCAGCATAAGCCTCTAACCATAAATGACTCCAGTGCTTGTTAAACTTAAGTCTTTCTGGATCTGGAGCCTCAAGTAAGTGCATTGTGAAATGAGAAAACAAAATGGGCAAAGTGCAGTTAATCTCTGCTTAATGAGAAGTGGGTGTTGTCCTTAATGAGGAAGTATGGGTGTTGGTGTCTGAATATAGTCTTTAATCATTTTATAAATGAGGTATTCTCAGAAATGCTCAAATTGGTAGATGCTCAAGAATTCCAGTGCATACAAGCTCACCAACAGGATTGCCTTTTTTTAGTAAGCGGTTTTCAGCAAAGTATGACTACTCAAGGCATGTGAAGAGTCTGTCAAAGTAGTACAACACAGGGCTGTGTTAAGTTACAATGCTAGAAGTGCTTAGCTGTGCCAGACATCCTTTTAGAAAGTTAAAGTATTGACATGTACCAAAGAGAAGAGATTCTGTACTTTTCTGATCCCATATGCAAACTTTTTTAATTAAACTGGGGCACTCCCAGTAAATGCAGGTTTTATGTGTGAGTACTAAGTTCTTCTATGCTAGTTTATATAAAGGACTCTTCAAGATTTGGTTTTTTTATACCTTGATGGAGCAATTACAAAACAACCCCATGGATTTCAGAGTACAGAACTTTTGAAAAGATGGGTATTTTGGTAAGACTCAAAGAAGAGATTTTAAGTATCTCCTGAAATGTTTGCTTACAGATGAACTGCAGTAAACTATTACTTAGTTCAGTCAAGTTGCAAAAATTCTGTTTAACCAAACATCTGAGCTGTTTTTTTGTTGTGAGTTTGTTTTTGAGAGTAAAAGACAAGAACTTGGGAAAAGTCTTAAGTAAGATGATGCAAAAGTGTTCCCCAGTTAACGGTGTGCAGGTAATGGGTTCCCTTTATGACAGACTTGCATGATCCTTGGCTACCAGAAACTACAAATACTGAAACTTTCAGGGAGAGTGAGTGTTAAAAGCCCAAATGCTGATGGTCTGGATTTGTAGCTTGATACCACAGGCAGAAACTTGCATCTGGCCTGAAAACTACAATTCAGCCAAATCCCATTGTGTCGGTGGCTATCAGAAAGCACAGAGCATCCCTGGAATTGCCTGGTGCCTCTTAGTGCCCGCGTGTCTGAAGTGGTGGGATAAGCATTACTATAGCAGTATGAAGAGCTTAAATCTTCCTCTTCTTTTGATCAAAGTCTGTTCCCTGTTGTTCTGCTTTCCGTCTGATAAACAGACAAATTTTGAAGTTCCAGTCTTCACTTTTTAGTCCCAAATCTTGCCTTTAATTTTATTGCAGTCCTCTGTGATAAATTCCTCTGGCCTGGCTCAGTGCTACTCCTCTGGATTTGGAAAAGAGTGCATCGCATAACAAAATTGCTACTACAGTGTGTTCAGCAAACAGAAGCGTGCTGCCCCATTGGCCTTCTTTTTGTAATTTCACTTTTTTGATTCAAAATAATTTCAGTTGTATACTTATTGTTTTCAAAACCATGAACTTCAAGGCTATATATTTTTTCATGTTTTTGATTATAGGTTTTAAGTACCTCTTTCTTTATCATAGTTACTGGAAAAGAAAATAACTTAGATTTTGCTAAGGCCGAATTTTTAAAGACTTGGATTATTTTCCTGTTTAAAAAAGTTTCTACTTACGGTTGTCTTTTAGTGCACTGTATTTTGTACTACAGTGCATCAGAGTGCTATGTGAAAGTGAGTTTGTTTTCAGGTAAATTTTTTATTAGAGGATGAATGAAATTCAAGTTTAGGTAGTTTTTTTGTTTTCTTCCCCACATAAATTCATAGAAACGTAACAACATGTAAAACATTTGGCAATAATATCTTCTCGATCCCTTCGTTAAATTTCAGTGTTTACAAGATGAGTCATACTCTGTCTTTTTATTTTATTTTTTTGACAAGTATATATATATAAATTTATAGGGGTAAACAGAACCAAAAATTCTATAGCCTTTCACTTCATTGCTAAGACAACAAAATTATTTTCTTTTTTTTTCTGAAGTGTTCAGTCTTAGCTGCAGATTTGCCCTTACCCTTCTGTCTTGTGCCTCATGTTAACAAAATATTATGAAGTGTATGTTCAAAACGGAACAGCTATATTAAAACTGTATTAAAGTCTTCTGGGGCTCTGTGTAAATTTGATGGCAATTACTTCAAAACACATGCATATGAACAGAATGGCTCAGTGGTGGTGCCATATTTAATATACACTCTTGCTCTTTTGAGACCTAATTTAAGTTTCATTAAATACTGCACTCTGAAGGAGTCTTTTGTCTGCTATGCTCATCTCCTTGAATATGTTAGGGCCTTCAGGTGTTAGGTGCCCACAGAGAATAACAACAAAAATGTCTTTGTATGATAGACTAATGCCATTCAGATTAGTTTCGTTCAGCTAGTGTCCTACTAAAGCAGTTACCTGTTATTCTTTCTGCCTATCTCACTATGTCCAGCATCCCCTTTTGGTTTTGTCCAATTCAGCATAGGCCTTTGCAAGATGTATAGAAAGCCATTTTTTCAAACTTGCAAATGATTTAAAGTAGTGGTTTAAAGATGGATTTTTAGTGATACAAATTAACAGGTTCTTTCCTGTCTATTTTTAAATGTTGTCTGATATCTCTATTATCAAACTGGGAAGTTTAGATGTAACTGCCTGGGAACAATCATTGTTCTGTACTATATCCAGACTGAATTTACTGCCACATTCCTTCCAAAATAAAGCCCCATATCTCACAGAATAATAGCAGCATGTGATTATGAAGCTCTTTTAAAAGAAGCTTGCTACCAGTATTATTTCATTAATTTCAAGGCCATTTGCTTGCTCTTTGTGCTTTCAAGGGCCTTTGTGCAGTCAGAATGTAGTTGTAGCAGAAGGGAAGATAAAAGGCATCACATTTAGAGGGCATAAAGAGGCTGCTTTAGGCCCAGTTCCATAGGAGGGAGTGTGGTATAAGGCTGGTAAGAGAGCAATTGGTTGGATAATCCAGGGAGAACATTTTGTGAAAGAGAATTGCTGTGGAAAGATGTGACCATCAAACAAAAGCTAGTGGAATTATTATATTAATAAATATCAGTGTATTTTTTGTTAGTATAAATACGGAATGCAAAGTCTGGATAAAGTAAAAGATTAGCACAGAGGAAAAATGCAACCATGTCATACACTGCCATGTCTTGGAAGGGAGACCAGGCTTTGGACAGCTGCTCTACCAACAATCCTTAGCTTCTGCTGAGATTGTTAGAAGTGCTGCTCATTAAGGTTAATTTACTTCATGTGAAAACCTGCGAGGGACAGAAGAACGAGCGCCTTCATTTTATAAATGCCGCAGGGTTTTCAATGACCTCAAGTGCTTTTACACAGTTGTTTGCACACAGGCCGATACAACTCTGAACACCCCCTGGTGGATCAGCCAGCAGCATCCAGGTGCTGTGCTTAGACAAACTCGCTTCCAAGAGTCCAACCCAGCCTCGCGCTGATCATTACCGTGTGAGAACTCAGGGCATAACTGGACGTGAGATGGCTGCAAACTGTAAATATGGTAGGTCTAAAGTGTTAGTGGCCGTGACTTGTGTTATAATGATTGCTTAGAAAAATTGTATGGGCTACTGAAGTAACAGCTGGTCTGTTTCTGTGTGAGTTGCAAATAATTAGCTGCACCTGTGTTTCTTCTCCTTATTAAGAACAAAATAGTGTTGCCTGTTCCTCGGTCAGAACCATGACTCTGTGGGTGTTGGGTTGTTCTTCCTTCATGGTGAAGATGGTCAAATGCTTCTAGTTGGCTGTTAGAAACCCTTACTCCCAGCTGAGGCTTTTATGACATAATTTTGAATTTTGTTATTGCTTTTCACGCAGAAGTGATGGTATTGTTTTTTGACAAAATTAATCAGAAATCTTACCTTGCTTTTACAGTTTGAGGGAATTTTGCTGAACTGCACTGCTGATGAAGAAAAGCTTCAGGGATGCTGCTGTAAAATCACTTAGAATCAGAGCAGTGTACTTGACATGTTTTCCCAAGGACATTAACAATCTAAAAGTAAGATGCAAAAAAAAAGCAGAAGTTTTCAAAGAAATCAAATGGAAGATCTTGGTTTCCTTCTTGTTTTAATATTACTAGCAATATAAGAACTGTAGTTTTAGCGAAGTTAGATATTTCATTACTCTGCACTGTAAAATTAAGTGACTGGATCTACTGAAAGACTCAGGCACTAAAAGCACCAGAGATGCTCAGAAATCTAAATATAGGGTCCTTACTACTAAAAGTTGTCCCAGAATGGTCTCCTCATTTGGCAGAGGAAGGTGTCAAAGCCTATTTTACTTTTGAAACCTGTTTATTGTGCAAGAAACAGCTGTGAAACTAGAATAAAAGTCAAATTTGACCATTTGTGCTTGAGACTGATACGACAGTGCTGAAAGAAAGCGCTAGCAGTTAATTGGAGGAGTGTGTGTGAAAAGCTGCTCATCTCCTGGGTAGGAGTAGATGCTTTTTGCTAAATTTGAATAGAGTGACTTGGAGGACATCTGGAGAAGGGATGAAGGAGGGAGCTTCAGGTGTCAGTCAATTTGTACTGCAAGCCTTCTCTTGGTACCAGAAGAGCTTTTGTTTGTGTTCTCCCAGAAAGTGTTTCCTTTCAGTATTTAGCTGAAGAAGCTTTTGTGCTCTCAATGGGCATTTCTCCATCTCCTCAGTGTCTGCTGTGCAGGGCAAAACTCAGAAGCTTGCAAGATCTCCCGTTGGCCAATTAAGAGGCCAGAAGAGTGGCTAGAAAAGTGAATATATCTGATTAAAGAACAGATGGGAGCATTTCTAACCATATGGATAAAAAGCCCTTGTTGCATTGAAGATTTTCATGTAAAAAATGCTAAAAATGCTAGACTCCAGCAATCTGGTGTAGGAAATGCTGTTGCAATGGTGTAGCAGAGTTGAATGTAAGCTCTGACAGGACAAGAAGATGGGTTTATTTCCTAAAATTAAAAGTAAAACAAAATTTACTCTTTCATATTTGTGCTTTCGTAATGAAAAACATATAAGAACTGAGATGCATGTGTCTAGCAATCCAGCCCCAAAATACACGTACTCTGATGACTCTCAGGCAGTCCTTCCAGGGCTCATTGGATGAGATATAAGACAAAAGATGCCATCTTACAAGTCTACCTATCCCCGGTTTTTAGGTTGATTGCATATGCTGCCTTTGTGTATATCTTTTTTGTGCCCTTATGAGCTCTCCATCCCACCCCAGTGAGTTCTTAGGGTTTTCATGCTATCACTTTGTTTCCTGGCCTGAGAGGTTGCATGCAGGTGTGTGGTGGGGTCTTTGTGACCCAGTAGTGTGGGTGTCATTCTTCCTGCTCTACTACAATTTGTTCATTTTACTGGTTCCACACACAAACTTAACCCCTCCACAACACAGACTGACCTTGACTTTTCTGTTACAGAAGTCCAGAGCAGATTCTGGCACATCCTGGGAATGCTCTGCTTTGGAGTGGACTGGCATGATAAATACTTTTCAACTGTATTCAGAAGTGCATTTAGAGCAATATTAGTGCTTGTTCTCAAATGCAGGGCGAGAATGCATGCACCTCACCCTCAAGCTGCAATTACCCGAGTTTTCCCTTTCTGCGTGCCAAGCAGCACTGTAATCTCAGAATAGCTGAGGATCTCGTGTTAACCCATGTGTGCTGCCAAACAGGATCAAAAGTCTTTATGTTGCCCCATGTGTTGAGCTGTTCTGAGCAGCTCATACCGTACCAGTTTCACAGAGCAGTCCTCAGGCGTTAGACACACTGCAAAATGTAGGAATTCTTCTGTTTTCTCAAGGAAACACAGCTGAAGGTGGGACAATCACATAACAAATTAAAACTTAGAAAGCTTTTTCANAGTAACCTGAGGCTTATCCATTGTGGATAATTTTAAAGAATTTTGAATTTGTTTCTCTCTTTAGAACTCCTAAGATAGGAGGTTCACAACAGGGATAGGTTCAGTAGGGAATCTCCTCTTTCTTTGAAAGATTTCCACACATTACGTAGGTACCCTGAAAAACATAGAGATGATTTTTATGATAACCCTCAAAGTTTCCCTGAGGGTGTTAACTGATAAAGCCAACACAGTTGTTTTCATAACAGTATTCATAAATAAGATCCTTTATTATCACTACTGCTGCCTCAGAAAGAAAAGGAGAAATATATGTTTTTTTGAGCCTTTCCTGTGGAAGCTGAAAATGTTTAATTCTATTAATAAAGGGACAGCTAGCCAAAATACTTGTCATTGCCTGTTCTTTACAGCAAAATGAGGTACAACATAGACAAGGAAATCTTCCAGTTTTGCTGTGTAAAAATCTTGTGGGTTTATGTGTATGCATAGCTTTAACATAACATAAAAGTATGATCTTGAGTCTCTGCAATCAGTTGTTGAATTTAAGTAATTTTTTTCCCTTTTTAAACACAGGTGTGAAAACTTACTTTCTCCCTTTTGTGCTATGTCTTTTCAGTGATATGATTATTCAGTACGTATGTGCAGCCTCAGACTTTTTACACCAACTCCTTTCTTTTCAAAGCAGGTATTTTAATAATTTAGATAGTAGCTATCCAACTAACACATTTCTTTTCAGCTAGCAACATAAATTTTTTAAATGAAATTTAGGTGATGGTGGAGCTTGTTACAAATCTGGCTTGGCTGATCTGTGAGGCTGTTCATAGATTGTATAGTGGCAAAGTTATGTTAACTGCAAACTTCAGTGCTGCTGGCTCACTAGAAAATTTGTTGTACTTTGTTGTGTATTTATAGTAACTTTATATGTGATGTTAAGTATATTATACAGTGCCTTTTTAATTTACTCTAGAATACAGAAAGTATAAGAGGACATTATTTGTACATTAACATTTTGGGGAAAATTGCATGCTATTATACTAGTAGACAGGACAGTGAAATAGTGTGGTTCAGTATAACTTCATTGACTTAGCTGAGCCATGACAGTTTAAAACAAGTGTGTTTGAAGGCATGAGCTAAACACAGCTAAGATACTGCACAGCAGTGGACATTTCTGCTCAGCTGCATCATTGTTTCTTCTGAGTAACCCTTGATTATTTGAAGGAATAAAAGATTAAATACCATATAGTGGAACTATGCACCACTGCAGAGTTTCACACTATCCCATTTTTGTAAGGTCTGTAGGAGGCAAGTTTTCACCTGCAAGTTTACAGCTTGGTAACTTTTACCAGATAACTGAGTAGATGTACCTGTTAGTTACAAAAGTCTGAAGAAAAAGGATGGAGGGAACTAGGGGGTGAGTAAGGAATCTGTAGTTTTGTATCTTTGCACTGGTGGTGGGAGTACAAGTGTGTGTATATGCAGATGTATACCCATACATATTGTAATCTTTGTAGAATTTTATACAATACCTTTTCTGAATACACACTAAGGCACAAGATCAAAATATTCTCTCTGCACGTCTGTCCTCTAGGCTGTGCTGATTCCACTTCTACACCTGCATGTAAGAGCTTGCAGGTACAGGTCTGTCAGAGGCTCCACCACTGGTGCTTTCTTCTGGACCTGTCCAGCCTAGGAGCAGGAGCATATAAGTTTACTTGTATACAGATTTCTGTGGAGGTTATGAAGCTAAAATGGATTATATACATCTAGCTTTGCTCTCCTCCCCACTACTTGTTCTCAGTACTTGAAGCAAAGGTTCAAAGTCATCCAGAAGCAATGACGGGCTCCATACAAAAGATTCCATAGAGAAGTCTTTATTTCCTCTATGTTTTGCACCTGGATATTCACTGAATTCTTATCTTATCTTATTCTTGCCCCCTGGGATGCTGAAGGTGTCATATTTGCATTTCAGTGTGTTTTGATTAATTTTCTAGTGGTTAAATTGTGTTTGAGGCTTTATGTCTGTAATTATACTTGACTGCAGCTTGGAATTTTTTTTGCTTTTGTTTTCCTTTTGTTCCCCTCATGTTATGCACCTGTTGTTGAAAATTCGTTCTTTTATGTACTCGTACCATTTTGGTAGACATATTCATACAATGGGATTTTTTAATTATGTAAGAGAAACCAACAAAATTTGACTGTTCTGAAGTGAACAGTTGTGTTTGTTATGTAAGAAAGATCAATAAAAAGAATTCTGCTTTGCCCTAAAGCTGGAGATGAAAAATGAGAAAGCTGCATGTTCTGGACTTTTCTTAAATGTCTTATAAATCTGGGAACTAGAGAATGCAGTTTCTTAGTGTCTGGGTAATTCTGTGCTTCAGCAGAAAAATGAAGATCAGGGCGTTCAGATAACAGGATGTCAGTAATCCATTTTTGTGCTAGGTTTCAACTTTCAATTAGCCACTAAAAATAATGAAATAAAATATGCAAACCACATTACAAACATTGTGGAAGCATTTTTTTTATGTTTCCTGCAATGGTAATCTATAAGCAGCTATAAAATTGATGTGCATGACTACTGATTCATTCCAATGGACATTCCTTGGTCTGCTACTGATTTTATTGGATACTGAAAAATACCCCTTAAAGATTCCTAAAGTGAATTTTGTCACCATCATAGAAACAGGATAATCCTTTTGCAACTGTGATAGTTCTGTCTTGTCTTAAAAAATTGAAACCTACACAACCTTAACATTAAAATGTCTGTAGTTTTCCTTATTGCTAAGGGACTTACACTAGTTCTGTGTGTGGAGAATAGCTCTGCGTTAACATCTGCGCAGTAGCAGCTTAATTAATCTATCCTGCCAGTGTAGGATTTTTTAAAAAATTTATTCTGCTTAAAACAGCGACTGGGTTTACTGGTTAAGAGAAGGGGCACTGATAATTAAATCATTTGTATGTTTGAATAAAAAGCTGATGATGGATGCTGACGAATAGAAGAGATAGTCCATGTCACTGAGTTTGGTGGCAAGAAATATCATGTTTCATTTGTATTTCTATCAGAAGATCAGTACAGTTTCAACTAAGGCAAATTAAAAGCAAGGTAACAATTCTGCATTTTGTCAGTTAAGAATCCCACAGCTTTTAGGTTTTCCATAAAGGGCAGTTTTCTTACCCATTTTCCTGGGTGGCTCTAACAAATTGCTCTGTCTTGACTGTTTTAGAAATACTTTGCCTGAAAATTTCTCTTCTGCAGATATACAGAAAAAAATATTATTCTTGTGTTTAGTAAGTAAAAATCCCTAGTCAGTATCCAAATACTGATCATGTATTAATATCGTGGAAGCGAGAACGGATTCATAATAACACACATCTTTATGATGTTTCCTTCAAGTGATATATTTAAACAGCCATTAAACAATTACTAAAATTATTTTTTGAATGTGTGGCAAGTTGACATAGTCCAGAGTGATATATTTGGGTTTTTATTACTATTATAGAAATCTAAGACACTAACTTCTTAGTAACATGATTTCATGAGAAACTGAAATTCTCTCACAAAGATTTTAAAGGCTGAAACTTAGTACATACAGACACTTTTGTGCTTTTAAAGGAAAGATTTGTCTCCAAAGAGCAAATGTAAACTGAACTGCTCATGGGTGTTCTCTCAAGCCTCAGTGCAATTTACAGCGTGAGATGAGTAAGCAGAGTCTTTCTAGGGTGCTGTTTCACAAGGCAGGGATTCAGGTTCTTTCTTTGATGCCAGATAAATGAAAGATAAAAGTGAGTTGTAACTTACAGAATCTTTTACAGGGCAAACTGGGAAAGGGCTAGTGAAATGATAGACTAGCATGTGGGCAGGACATTCACGGATAAGGGAAGGGAGAAAGAGCACAAAGGAGCAGGTGAATTCACAAGTGGTGCTATAAAAAAACCATGAAATTTTAAAATTGTGGAGCAGGATAACACCTTGAAAGAAGTCAGTGGGAAAGCTGCAAGATCTATAAATTTTTCTTCTTCAGAGTTGTAAGTAAATCAAAGTGCTGGAAGATGGTATAGATAAAATCAATAACTGTGCAAAGTGACCCATTTGATTGAGACAAATTAGCCTTACCATCTTACAGTTTCTGCGAAGCTCTTCAGTGTATTCTTCATGATAAAAGCTGGAGACAGACTATATTAAAATCCAAATGTTTAAGCTGATAATATTATTTAATAACTTCTATGAGGAATAATCCTACAGAAGTCACTGGAGATAATCATGGAGTGAGGCTCTATTCTGTGTGAATAAAGGTAGTGCAGTCTGATTTATTAATCTGAAAAACTTCTGGTGACAGGAAGAGAACGGCCAAATCAGTATGGAAGGGAAGATTATTCCTCAACAAATTCAGTTATTGTTGGTGATGAACTAGCTGATCTAGGTAGTTACTGTGAACATGACAACTGTGGTAAGAAATGGTTGAATATTTGCTGAACTGTTGTTTATACTGAGGAATCACTTTTTTACAAGGATAGAAATCTCTTCCCTAAAATACCTGCAGGTTTGTTCCTTCACTTGAATAAGGGTATATATGTGAAAAGAGAGGACTGAGCACTACCTAACAAAATGTAATAGTGACAGCCTCCTTCAGGAGGCTGAGGATGGCTATGCCATAGTACAGACATCACCTTATCAGAGCAAGGATCTCGCCTTCCAGGCAAGCACCAGGAAGGGACTACACTGCTGTCATGGCAGGGACACTTTGCTACTGAGTGAGAGGGACACAGTGTGCTGTACCATCGTGGGCACTGTGCACATGGCTGTGAGGAGCAGGTGGCAATCAGAGCAGGGGCCAAGGGCTGCCTGTGGTCTCAGGTGTTCAGCCAGCTCTGTGTTGGCCCGTTTTCTTTTGGGCAATGGGTATTGACAGATTACCATGACAACTTTTGGCAGAAATGGGCCTGCAACTAATAAGGGTGGTGCATTCTTGCTGAGAAATTTCAAATGTGAGGAATTTTGCAAGGAAGGGCATTCACGGAGGAGATCCATCCCCAGGCCAAGTCTGATATGCTGGGCATTTACATGGTGTACAAGAAAACTGTGCATGAGGGAGCAAGAAGAACTGCCGTTGGTTCTTCTGCACACGAAGTGAGTACGTTTAGTGTCAAGAGATCTGCGAAGATACATCTATCTGCTTTGCCACCCTGGTTTGACACCTGTCAGCGAACCCGTCGTGGGTATCTGGGGTTCTGTTCATGTAGAGAGGACATAGGTGGGACAGTATGTTAGTGTTTGAGAAATGTGGACTAATAAAATATGATAGGTTTTAATAAATGCAATTTTAATATGTGCTTATGTTCTTATGAGCTTGCGAGCATCAAAGGCAAAGTTACATGGGAAAACACACCTACTGGAGACTGGATAGAGATCTCAGTGTCTGAATCTGATCTGGCTTTTTTTTTTTTTTTAAATATGGAAAGGAAAGCATTTAAAACAAGCGTGGTGCTACATTTTTTTTTTTTTAATACTGTTTCAGTAAATAAAGGTGGCAATGTTTATTATTTTTGTCGTAAACAATGGACTTTTCTCATTCCCACACATATTTTTTTTCCTACCCAGATGCAAATGTATCTGATACGGTAGGGCTGGGATTTTTAGATGAACAGCACAGAGCAATTAAAATTAAATGGTTGTAGTGATGGAAAATGACCATTTACATTGATGTTGAGGTGAAGTATATTGCAGACCTATTTCACAGAAGGTCTTTTGAGTACCATCACATTGTTTATCCTCCACAATTTGGCACATATTTTTGCTAACTCATTATTTTGAAAGAAGTGCTTGATGAGTCCCAAAATTTCAAAGGTAGAATAGAAGGTAATAACTGAAGAAATATTCCTTTTTTTTCCTTATCTCCATAACATAAAGTAAAATTGGGAGCAATTGCAAGGCTGGAAAGGGAGCACTGTTTCTTGCTCCATTTCATACCAAAACAGTGTACAAAAAATCACTTAGATGTGAGTGCGTGCCTATACTGTCCTGTGTTCTTCCTGATTTTACCCACTTTGAGACAGGCTATTCTACCCTTTTTTAACAAGAACTATTTCAGTCACCCAGCTTAAAACCCAATCTTTCAGAAAGCTTCTTTGGAAGCAAACTACAGCACTGAGGTTGAAAAAATGGACACAGGACAGGTAAAGGGACAGAAATCTTTTGACCTGGAATTGTGAACAGGGGAAAATGTGATACCATTGGGAATATATCCAAGTCCAATACATCAGGGATAGGTTCAGTAAGGATGATAGATCAGCCCAGTCTGATGGGTGAATATATATGACTGTGGAGATATATGTTGACTGCTCAGTCATATATTCATGCACTGTACTGAACTGATCTACATACATATATATATATATACACATATATATATATATATATATATTATAGATATGTATATGTATTTATAAAAATATACATAGTTGAGCAAACATCCAGAAGCCAATTCATATACTTTCATTAAACTGTACAAATCTACTGTTCCTGATAGTCCCACTGAGTCTTTAGAAAGTTGTTGAGAAGGCAAAAAGGGAGGGAAAATCTTTTATGATAGCTGATGTTTGGGATTTTTTCCTTAACTTCTAATTGTATGTGCCACAACCAGAAGATTCAGTCTGAAAATATTTACTAGATGCTTTTATGATCCCTTGGTTCAACTTTAAACTATGGAATTATATTCCAAGTTCAGCTACTCACAGCCAAAAAAGAATTTTTTATTTCTTCTCAGGAGAGAGAAACGTTTTTTGCTCCTTGCTTTGTGTTTTCATGATTTAGAGACCTGTAATTTAACCAGAATGCAATAACTCAAATTAAGTCATCATTAAAAAAGCCACTCCCTTAAAATACTTTACAGCAAATGTGCAATTAAAGGAGTCTTTGCTTGACTTGAGAATCGAGCTGGAAGATTATCTTTTCCTGCAAATCCCCATGTGCAAGCTACTGGTCTTCTCAATCAAGTAAAACTGTAATTGCTTTAGTGCAAAGGAGCAGTATTGCATTTTCTGATTAAGGATGGATTTATTAGCTTCTCCTTGACCTATAGGTATACCAAGGAAGNTTAAATATGGAAAGGAAAGCATTTAAAACAAGCGTGGTGCTACATTTTTTTTTTTTTAATACTGTTTCAGTAAATAAAGGTGGCAATGTTTATTATTTTTGTCGTAAACAATGGACTTTTCTCATTCCCACACATATTTTTTTTCCTACCCAGATGCAAATGTATCTGATACGGTAGGGCTGGGATTTTTAGATGAACAGCACAGAGCAATTAAAATTAAATGGTTGTAGTGATGGAAAATGACCATTTACATTGATGTTGAGGTGAAGTATATTGCAGACCTATTTCACAGAAGGTCTTTTGAGTACCATCACATTGTTTATCCTCCACAATTTGGCACATATTTTTGCTAACTCATTATTTTGAAAGAAGTGCTTGATGAGTCCCAAAATTTCAAAGGTAGAATAGAAGGTAATAACTGAAGAAATATTCCTTTTTTTTCCTTATCTCCATAACATAAAGTAAAATTGGGAGCAATTGCAAGGCTGGAAAGGGAGCACTGTTTCTTGCTCCATTTCATACCAAAACAGTGTACAAAAAATCACTTAGATGTGAGTGCGTGCCTATACTGTCCTGTGTTCTTCCTGATTTTACCCACTTTGAGACAGGCTATTCTACCCTTTTTTAACAAGAACTATTTCAGTCACCCAGCTTAAAACCCAATCTTTCAGAAAGCTTCTTTGGAAGCAAACTACAGCACTGAGGTTGAAAAAATGGACACAGGACAGGTAAAGGGACAGAAATCTTTTGACCTGGAATTGTGAACAGGGGAAAATGTGATACCATTGGGAATATATCCAAGTCCAATACATCAGGGATAGGTTCAGTAAGGATGATAGATCAGCCCAGTCTGATGGGTGAATATATATGACTGTGGAGATATATGTTGACTGCTCAGTCATATATTCATGCACTGTACTGAACTGATCTANTGGAATTATATTCCAAGTTCAGCTACTCACAGCCAAAAAAGAATTTTTTATTTCTTCTCAGGAGAGAGAAACGTTTTTTGCTCCTTGCTTTGTGTTTTCATGATTTAGAGACCTGTAATTTAACCAGAATGCAATAACTCAAATTAAGTCATCATTAAAAAAGCCACTCCCTTAAAATACTTTACAGCAAATGTGCAATTAAAGGAGTCTTTGCTTGACTTGAGAATCGAGCTGGAAGATTATCTTTTCCTGCAAATCCCCATGTGCAAGCTACTGGTCTTCTCAATCAAGTAAAACTGTAATTGCTTTAGTGCAAAGGAGCAGTATTGCATTTTCTGATTAAGGATGGATTTATTAGCTTCTCCTTGACCTATAGGTATACCAAGGAAGACAGGTTGTAGCTGTTTAACTCAGATTCCTTTGCTCAGTCAGAAAGAACAATGTAGTTACTTCAAAATTACAGGGATATGTTAGATTGGTAGCAGAGCATGAGGGCAATATTTCATTTCAGGATGTGATAATGTTTTTAATATCATATTGAAACCAGTATAAAACAATTTGGCATCTCAGAAAGATGACAGTGATCCCCAGACAGAAGGTTTTAGTATTTTTTTTTTCTTAAAAAAATGTTGCTCTGAATCAGAACAAAAATGCTTTTGTTTTGCTTTGCAAGATTTTGCATGAACTGACAGTTTACAGCTGAGCTCTGTGACTCGTAGATCTAAGTCTGTGGTTTTCTTATGCTTTATGTTAATCTTGCTGGTACTGTGTAGATCACAATCTGTCTTTAGACTAACAGCCTGTGTTTTTTTATACAAATAGACATGAATACAGTGAAATCCATCTGAGTATGAAGTTGCGGGGAAAAAAAATATTACTCTGCTCTGTATTTCACTGTACACTAATTCCATTTTTAAATGCTAATATATCTCTGTTCCCAGAAAATTCAAAGATAATATTGTTAGAAAACTGGATATCAAAAGACACTTAGTTGTATGATTTACCAGTTTATCATGGAACCCCTCTAAGTCAATTTCTTCTTAGAAATGCGAAGGATCAGACTTTCAGCTGTATACTGTGCTTATTTTTATCTGTTTTAGAGAGTCTTCTCCTTGGCTTTTTTGTGCAAGGTTTTATATTTTAGCTGGTTTTGAAGGGCAGCTCTACTTTGGAAGAGATTTCTACTGAAAAATTCGTGAATCTGCTGGAAGATGTGAACCTGCTGACAGTGATCTGAAAAGGACTTTTTTAAGTCTCAGGAGCCTAGCTGGGTTTACAAGAAGCTTTGTGTTTGTGGAAGGACAACAGCTGTGCCTAGGTGCTCACATGGAGAAAAACTGTGTCTTGTTTTACAGTTGTAGCAGCTTCATCTGGAAATTGTGATAGGAGCCTGGCGTGATCATCAGCAGTACTGCTGATAGCCCTTCAGAACAGAATAAATTCTTTGTAATAAACTCCTGTTAAGGAAAGCAATCTATGCTTTTCACAGAATCACAGAATCACTCTTCACATGAAACAAACCCACTGGCAGCAGGGACTTGATGCAGATGGGTTTAGTGAAGATGTTTACTGCAATATTTTTTTTATCATAAATATTAGCAGAATAAAGCTTTTTTTTTTTTTTTTTCTATACTAGGTGTTTGCAACAGCTTTGCAATGTCAGGAGAAAAAAAATCTTTCTCATTACATTTACAGAAAACTATCTGAAACTTTTGATTGAGAAAGTTTCTAATGACTCTCAAGTTAAGACTAACATCTAGGGTGAACAGTCATCTGACTAAGCAAACAAAGGTGTGAGTGCAGAAAAATGCTAAACTTCACTGAATTAAATCCAGGCAGAAGGGATATTAGAGGTAAAGATTGAAGGTGTACTTTCATGATCACCTTGTTGCATTGTATGTGATTTAAACAGGTCTGCTTTCAGAAGGTCTTAAAGAACAGTCATCCAGGTTTTAGTAAGAGATCAAATGCAACAATATAGCTTCGGAGAGGGGAAAAAGTAGATTGTGAAGTCCCTGTTCAAACAAAACACTTCGTGGTTTCAATCTGAGATTTCTTTCAGTAAAGATGTGTCCTCACATGCTTAAACTTGATATCTTAGCTTTGCTTAAAATATGTGATTTAAAACAAACCAGCTAGGAAAAGAAAACAATAGCGATTCAGGGTGGTCAAAAGAAAGACTGCTAATTACCAGGATTGCGGAGAGAAATCTGCTAGATATTCTTTGTTTCGCTTGAGGAGTGTTTTGGTTTGTCCAGTTTAACAGCATAATTTTAATGAAAGATTTTTTGGTTTTTTTTAACCCTAGATGTGAACCACACTTTCTCATTGCCCATAGGCATACTTTTATTTACAATTTTCCTTCATCCTGTGTAGAATTAAACAACAGTGAATATGAAGTTAATGTATGTTAAGTGCCTCAGGCATACTCCAATTAAGTATTAACAAAGGTTGGAGTACTTCCAGAACATTTAGGGGTTATCACTTTCAGTCATTTTCATTTTAAATTAATAGCAAGAGTTTCTTTAAAAAGTGGTATACTCTCAACTGAGGGACTAATCAAGGAACTTTGGGATACATGTATGCCAAATATTTGAATGAAAACAAAAATGGATTATGTTCCAACTTGCCAACACCATTCCTGGTATGTGAACATGTTTCTGCAAAGGTGAATGGAAGACTTTATATGTGTTGTCTATATCAACAAGTGAAGAATTGAAGGGTTTTAAGAAGTCTGGGTGCTCTCATTTGCTGCTTCTGGTCCATGGATATTAAGGACATACTGATAAAGGGAAGGTATTTAACAGAGGCTGGAGAGGTGGAGGAAATTTTGAAATAAATGTTGTTTATTTCAAGGAGGATGAGTTACATCTCAGGTTATGGGAGAACTTATGTTAAAAAGAAAAAGGCAGTGATTTCAGTGGTTAAAAAGTGAGGAAGACAATGAATAAGTGTATTATTGGGTCTGGTTTGTTATGTTATGAAGTGTGGTATGAATGCATTTTGTTTTCCTTCTGCACAAATTACATGCTCAAAGACTAAGGCTTTCTGTCATGTGTGGGGCTTGGCAAGCTCTTTAAACCTCACTTTTGTTTCAAATTGAGGTCTTAAGCTCTGCATGAGCATTTGGCAGACCATATTTACAGATGTGAAAGTAATCAATGAAAAAATGAGAGTGTGATCTTCCAAAATGTCTAAATGTCTTTTCACGCTCATTGCCAACAGGGTAAGCCTCATCTTCTTTTGAAAATCTTGCTTAGAAATTCTGCTACTTGCAATCAGGTCTTCTGAAAATACATGGGAAAAGTCAAGTGAAATGTCCTGCTAAAAAGCCAGAGAACAAAATACTGAATCAGCTATAATGTACAAACTGGGGGTCAGAGAGTGGGCTTAGTTACGCTTTTTCTTATGTGTTAGCAACAGGTAACTGTTTCTTCTTAGTCATAGCCATGTATGACTAGTTCTATGCTAGCTAAGTGGAGTCAATGGACATTATCAGGGTTTGTGACCAGTAAAGGCTGATATATAATTGCTAAAGAGGAGCACTCAGGTAATGTATTCTGTTGAAAGCTGTAAACATATGCAAATTATAAGTGTGAACATTTAATGGTCAGTCCATAACATTGTGGAGTTCTGCAGAAGTCTTTGTGCTGTTTTTAGCATTTCATTGTAAAAATGTTTTGTAATATTTTTAGCAAGATTTCCATGACATAGAAAATTGCATCTAGAAGAGCAAAATACCAGTCAAATTGAATGTTTTCCATATATACATTAAACCTCTAGAGTATTTTAATGGCTTGTACACTACTGAACCATCTCCACCATTAAGAGTTCACACAAAGCTTTGTTACCTTCCTGAAGGCATGTTGCTCGGAATATTGAATTTAATGATAAAGGTTGATTTTTGAACACAATCTATAACCCAGTTTATTTGAATGAATGTTTTTTCTTGCTGATGCTGGTTTGTCCTGTGCAGCCACCTCTTGTTTATAAGCAGGGTGGTATGAGTTTGTCTAACAGGCTCCACAAGAGAGTTCCATTTCTGCTAGGCATGTCATTTGCAGAGTTGTTTTGTTTGTTCCTCTCTAGTTCACCAGTTTCCTCTGTGATGCTCAGTCCTGCTTGGTTCCATCAGGTTTAAATCTGTTTCAGCTAAAGCTCTTCCTTTGCAAATAAGTATTTACCTTTTCTACCTGATTCTTTACAAATTTTAACATTCAGTTTATAGAGAGCTCAGCTTTGAGCCCAATTCTCTCAAGTTTCCTCCTGTTTTGTAGCCAGTGCCATTACCGGTTAGATAGGTGGAAGTGGTCACTCTGAGGGCCTAATCTCATCCCTGAATGACGAATCCCAGTTACTAGGCGTGCAGTTTGAGTCATTTACACCGCTTATTGTCCTCCTAATACTCTGTAAAAATCTTCTCAATCCACTTATTCTAGTTAATGCAAGAATTTACTAGCACAAATTCCATTTGGGTGCTCACGTAATATTTTGGAAAGTTTGGTGACAAATTTATCAGTGTCAGCACATTAGCAAAAGATCAAACCCTGCACCACATAAAGTTTACACATGCGTAATCTCAGGAATACTCACAACTCATCCAGATCCTGCTGACCATGCCAGATGATAAGAGATGCTAGGAGCACAGCCACCCGCTCCGGCTCAGAGCTAGCATTTAACATAAACACGGACAGCCCAGTCCCCTTCCTCGTCTTTGACTGGTGGAGGTGGAAAGTTGCTACTACAGGCCCACGCACACCCCTCAAAGCTGGCACAGCTTCCTCCAAGCTTGCGGGACTCCTGCCCGCATCCCCAGACTTCATGGGTCCAGCATTGTCCAGCTGGCCTCTCCTGGTTCACCAGCTCACAGACCCTTCACGCTCCAGTCCTCGCTTCAGCAGACGTCTGTAAGATTTCACCTTTTCAGGCACAAGGAAAGCCGCACTGTTTCGGTGGCCGAGGGTTAGGGTGTGAGATTAATTGTTTGTCTGGCTTGGGGTTTTTGATATTTTGATTAGTTGTTGTTGTTGTTGTTAAGTTTTTTGTGCTGTTTGTGTTTAATCTCCCTTAAAATGCTTTACTTGATCTTTCTTTTTTTTTCCTGAAAGTGTCTCTGCCTTCTGGTTTGGGATCTTTATTTTCTTTTGAAGCTGCCATACAAATAAATACATCCCACTGAAACTGGGGTACCTTATGTTCTCTGGGCTCTGAGGCAGTCCCTAAAAGCACTATTTTATCTACGTTAGGGTACATTCTGTAGGAAACTTACCTACCTCCAGGTTTTAGGAAAGCCTGGAGTCCCTTTTGTGGTAAGGGACTTCCCCTTGTTGTCTGCTCTATGTTTTCACACATACAAATGGGGGGACTCACACTGCCTGGGTATCATCTCTTGATCTCTGCTGCCAAAATGTCTCTCCAGCCCAACAAACACCGGAGACTGAAAGGAAAATAGGCAAGGACCCACGAACGGGTCTTCCCACTCACAAGGTCTAGCCCAAGCCCACCATGCCTGTCTATATCCTGCTGTCAGGCCTATAGTATTGAGATAAGGAAGCTCCAGACAGTACATCCTTTTACAAATATTCCCTTTACAAATAATCGATTCCTTTGTTAATTAAATGTTGCTGACTGGCAAGATCATTAGCTTCAAGTGTTTCATAACCACTGAGTCTTGCAAAGGCCTGTGAAACATTAACTATTTAACTTTCATATATTCCTATTATTCAACACTGAGAGGTAATCTTGCTAATGTAGAGGTTTTGCCAATATTGTGTTTATAAAATAGTAAGTGACACAGATATCAAACCTCAACTGAGCTAAATTTTACCGTCTGCTGAAGTAAGTGGAGCTGCATGGACTCACAAGGCAAACAGATTTTCAACCACTTCATGTAGTGTATATTATAAAAGCAGCTGCTTTTGTAATTCTGTTTTCAGAAGCAGAAATCAAAGTGTCATTGCTGCCTTTTTGAAGGAAGGCGTTTAGAAAAACATAAGACATGTAGAGTTCTTCTGTTTGTCAGTAAATGAAACTATAATGTTGCAACTGAATTTATATCTATCTCTATATACATATAAGTAAGGCACTTACAAAGATTGCTGCAATGGAGTGCCTAAAATACTGATGAATCAGGTCAGTTTTAAACCCTTAAAAAAACACACAACCCAAACCCCTTTACTGAATTAATTCATTAACAAATGACCTTAGTAAAAATTAGTTCCTAGCCAGTATTAATTATCATAACTATGGATACAAAGATGTAAGCCTTCCACACTAATGTCCTGAGTGAGCTATGAGATTGCAATACCAAGGGATTGATGCAGTTAGGGCTCATGACTGGAATACAAGGTGGCACCAGGATCACAGTGATCAGGCCTGAGACCTGTTAGACAGGAGAAGTCAAAGCAGGTTTGTCCTCATTTTTTCTCTGTCTTTCCTTGCTGAGGCCTGGTAGTTTTAGGCTCCTTGCTTTTTTTATCGCTCCTTGCTTGAAGGAGGGCCTCTGCTTCATTACTGATTTTCTTATTTTCATTTGTCTTGCTATTAATCCTTGACTTCTCAGAAGTATGTCCTGCCTGTTCACAGTCCCCCTGTGTTTTATTTTGTCTGGCAACCTTCAATCATGGATGTCTCTTCTGGGCATCTGCACTTGTATTTCTCACTTTGGTGATCACCTTGCTCTTTATGCAAAATTATATTTGTTTATGCCATTGCAATGTTAGAAAATAATTGCATACTGATGTTAGCTTGACTATTTTAGCATCTTTATACTGAGGTTCAAAGCTAATTATAGCCTTTTGGTTACATTTATAATTTACAGGTGTCACAGACCTCTGCTTTGCTACAGTAACATTTATTTCTCTCAGTGGTTTGATATTCTCTCTTCTGCCACGCAGTACTTAAAAGCAGCCACAGCTCCACATGCTGTATGGAGATGATGCACAGCTTACTAAAATAAGCTTTACTCCCACAGCAAATTCATGATAATTTCTAGAAGAATCTCTTGCTTTCACCTGTCATTCTGTATGCATGGTATACATGGCCAGGCATTGTGGAGCCCATGTTCTCCTGTAAGTTGCAAGTGGAAAGAAATCTTTCATGGATACCTTTCCAGCAGGTTGGAAATAGTTATGCTTTACGTATGACAATAGTATTAAAAGAGTAAAGTCCTACTGAAGAAATGGACAGACTGCACAAAAAGTTTTGAGTGTTTTGTTCTCTACTCAAAATTGGCTTACCTGGTCATTTTATTTGTTTATGAAGACCTTAAGTCAGCTTGAAGAAAGAGAAGAAGGCTTCATCACACTCAACAAATGGAAAAATAGCAAAATAAATTTAATGAAAAAAGCATGAAAAGTCCTGCAATAAATTATTCGGGGAGGGGGGGTGGGGGTATTTTTTTTAAAGAGTTTGATAGCAATAATGAGAACAAAATTGATCTGACACTGATTACTTTTTAAGTGCTACAAGTACTCACTATCAGGGATGCTTTTTACTGCTGAGCACTCTCTCCATGTATTCCCAGATTATTCTTACTGCCAATATTTTTAATGCAGTATAGCCTAGATAATTTCATAAACAAAAGACAAAGTAATGAATTATAGCTAGAACAGAATAATCTTTTTTACCAGGCTATCAGAGCTTCATCAGAACTAGAGTCAAAACTCTATCACTTATGCAAAATTGTATAATGCCTCAGGTACTTGCTGCTGAAACCAGACTAGGCTGTAAAAGAAAGGATTTGCATTATGCTTGAAAAGCAACATGTGCATGCGTTTTGTTTTACCTTCCAGTGGGCAGTATCTATAGGAAGGTGTGTTAACAGATAGTCATTGGCCTAACAACAAAAATCTTTCTGAAATATCCAAGCTTTGAGACTTTTATCTTTCCACTGTACATTGTGTGCACAGAACATTTCATCCTAGATGCTCAGACTTTTTGTTTCAAGGTTTCTGCTTACTCTTTGAGCTAGGATATTGCTCAGGAGCTCCTTTTGCCCTCAAATTCCACTGTTACTAGTTTTGCTTATCATCTGCTGCTCCACATACTTCTTTACTTTTATTTTTGATACAAATGAGATAATGATGCTGAGAATTTCCTCCTCTTGAGATAAAGCAAACTGATAGAAAAATATTCCAGTGTAATTAACTGTGGAGAATTAGCAATGAAACTCAAATTCTTTCTCATATTGGCTTTACTATGTGGGTGAATTCATGCCAAACCACAGTAGAAGCAGGTCCCTTATTACCTTTGTTATCTCCAGCCTAGACTTAAAAAATCTTCAGAGTGCTACCACTCCTCAGGTGCATTCTGCCAAGGACAGAAATGCATTGTTGTGTAGGCACTTCCAAGATGCATAACTTCAGTTAAGCACCACTGTATCCAAGAGCAGGAAACAAGCAGGGAGGTCTTTTTAAATCCCTTGCAATGCAGCACAGCAGGTAGGTACATTTGAATGAAAAGGAAAGATATAAAGAAAGTACTGTCCATACTGTTTTCTCTTAATCTCTCTTGAGCTTGTCTGATTGAAAGACAGCACACAGAATGTATTGACTCCAGTGATTATTGTGTTCATTTAAAAATGAATGGGTAGCCTGGACCTGTCACTCCTGTAGAGTTTTTAACCATAACTTCATGGAGTTATCATGGGAACAGGTTATTTTTACATCACAGGAAGTGTACTTTAATAGCTTGTACATAACTATTGTTAAGAGATAGTATCAGACCAGGACTTCTTAAACATAAAAGCCAGTGTGAACAGGGAAAGAAAAATATAGAGAAAGCCCATTAGGAGGCACCAGCCAATAACTTTGCATTGCTAGAGAATGGCAATTGTCTCTGTTTTGTTCCATCTGCTGTAAGGAGAAAGCCTAATTTCTGGTGAAATAGGCAATGATGTGTGTACTCTTTTAAATCTTCTTAGTTTTGATTAATGTCTCTGTCTACTGATTAAAGTTACTGGTTTTGAGAAGATCATGGAGCATTGTCTGTTGTTATTACAGCCCTCTGGGTATTACCTGGTATATTAGGTTAACAGGGAAAACTTAAAGGGAAAACACCTTGAAAAACCAATATTCCTTCTAGAAGTCTTCAGATTTGTCCCTTCTCTTCAAGAATGCCAATGCCCTGATCTCTGAAGATGATGAGTCTGTGACACTGGTGGGAGGTAGAAGAAGCAGAAAGTACTGTGCAAGACCGAGTTTCAGACTGAAGTCGGTTGTTTTGCCTTGGGGTCATCCAGAGAGCAGAGGAAGATATAGGCTTTGCTTTTGCTGGAATGCAATCACTTTTTTGGTTAGAATAAATGAACAGTGTCATGGGATAATGCAGAGGCAAATTCCTAAAGTAGTGAGAGGTAAGCAAGATTTCTGCCACAACTTACATTTTCAGTAATGTAAACTTTATAATTTAACTTTAAACTCAAATCTAAATAGTATAGTACCTGAAAAAAATTTAAAAATCCATGACAATGATATTAAACATAATGAAAAAATGAGTAACAGCACCTGGATTACTAGCAGCATTGTGACCTTACATAAACTGACAGACATTAGGCTTATATTGTCCTGTATGATTAAGAGAAGTTCTAATTAGTGCCTGAAAATGGTAAGTGAGCCTCACTTAATCCTTTGAACATCTCAATGAATGAGAAATGAAATGAGAACCAACAATCCAGTGCTTTAGTGATATGCAATCAGAAAGCAGAACATTTTTTACTTTAACTTGGGCAACTGTTGGAAATANAGATTAATTTCAAACTGTTGAGCTAAATTTCTCTCTTCCTTTTCCTTAGGCTTGTTTTTTTCCCCACCCTCTTTGCAATATTGGCTAAAGCATAACACAATCTTCCTCTTTGGCCACATAGATGTCTTTTCAAAGCCCATTCTCTGTGCAAGACTGCTCTTGTTCAGTGAGTACAGAGGCAGCAGACTAAATGGTTCTGTATGTGTGATTAACTAAGGATAAAATACAAGATTAATCCACAAGCATGAAAAATTATCAATTAAGAATTCTCATTAGCCAATTTGGTGCTGTAATTGGCCTTTTTGACTGTGTAATCTCAAATTATAATTATTTGCAGCACTGGCCCATTCCTCTGTGAATATTATCTTTTAATTAATTCCAGCAACTGATTTAACTTCTCTTATCCCTCCTTTCTACATAGCAGTTATTTCTTGGCGCTTTTTTTTTTTAGTGTAAACAGTATACCTCAAATGTTTTTAAAAATTGACAGTAAATAAAGACTAGTTTCATCAGTGACCAAAGATAAAAGACAATCCTGAACAGTGTTGTCTTACCATTTGAATCCTATATTGTGTGATCTTGCCTTAGGATGGCAATTGTAAGCGAAATCACACTCCTAGAATCTTAGAATTGTCTAGGTTGGAAGAGACCTTTAAGATCTTCTAGTCCAACCACCAACCTAACTCTGATAAAAAAAGCCCGTCTTTTAAATACCTCCTAGGAATGGTGCCTCAACCACCTCCCTAGGTAGCCCATTCCAATGCTTAATAATCCTTTCAGTGTAAATATTCTGCCTGGTATCCAATTTGAACCTCCCCTGGCATGACTTGAAGCTGTTTCCTCTTGTTCTGTCACTTGTTACTTGGGAGAAGAGACCAACCCCAGCCTTTCTACAGCCTCCTTTCAGGTAGTTGTAGAGAGCAAGAAGGTCTCCCCACAGTCTCCTTTTCTCTAGGCTGAACAATCCTAGCTCCCTCAGGTTCTCCTCATAAGGTTTGCTCTCCAGACCCCTCACCAGCTTCGTTGCCATTCTCTGGACCCACTCCAGCATCTCAATGTTTTTTGGGGGGTAAGAGGCCCAAAACTGTACACAGTACTCAAGGTGAGGCCTCACCAGTGCTGAATACCTACTCAGCATGCTGTTCCTGATACAGACCAAGGTGCTGTTGGCCTTAGAGAACTCCATAAGATTTCAGACTTTGCTTTCTGTAGAACCAACGTTTCTTTGAGAGTGTGTTTTATTTTGTTTTCAGTAAAGGGTACATTAATCAAATAAAATTAAGCAAAAGGAACATGGAACATTATATTTAAGATTCTACATTGCCGTAGATAGTATGATCTGTGCCTAAGTAATGTGAAGAATAACTCTGCTATTAAAATCAGTAAAAAGTAAATGTCTGAATCTTCTATACAATCTCAAAATGAATTTGGAAAATTATTAATTGTCAGATGCATATGTGTGGTTCTATGGTGCTTAAGTAGTGTTCATGCTATAGCATCATTATCTTATATTCAGAAAGAGCAGATGAATAAACTTTTTTAATACTAAAACTTGGTCTAACCTCTTCTCTAGAGTGGAATCCAGTAGATTCTGGGGTACAAAACTATTTGCAGTACCTTTTTTTTTTAATTTATGTTTTAGTTTTAACTTTTTTATACTTTCATCGCAGTAACAAGCAGAAATTTAATCACAAATTCTGTCCTCATCATATCTAATGTAAGCCGGAATGTGCAAAAACTTACAGTAATGAGAAGCTATTCTCACAAGATTTCCAGTCCCATTTTACCAGTCTGATGCTACTAGAATGTGGCACTGAGAAATTTTATTATTTGTGGATGTGCAGGTGTTTTCTCATGTCTCTGAACTCCATAAGTTCACCCCTTTCCTATGGAATCTGCGCTAACATCAAACATCAGTGTAAAACTCTTTTGTAGCCACCGCCCTTAATTGTTGCTTTCCTGTGCATGTAACAGTGAACTGTGATTTATTCTTCAGAATAAATGTCTCACATCAAAATTTTACCTACCATTCTGCATCCTCAATATGGCAAATACAGGCAGTATTATGATGGGTGCTAAATGTATAGTGGGGATTTTCACATATATGAGTGTGTCCTGGGCTGTTCAAATAAAGGTATGCAAATAAGCAGAAAATACAAATTAGGGTAAGTTCTACTCCCAGCTACAATATTTTTTTCCACATCATATATGATTGGTAGTTCACACCAATCATCCAGTGAATTGAGAATGGGTATAATATTGACAGCTAAAGGAAAGCTGTTACCTTTCTGTACAATTTTGAAGCAGGACTTGTGTGGAAAGCTGACTGGCCTAGGCCAAATGTGTAATAATGGATGGAAATCTCAGTTTCCTTTCCTATGAGAAGTGTTTTGTTAGTACAAAGAAGTGCTCTCCATTTGAATTCCCAGTGTATTCTTTTGTTGGGTGCTTTAGTAAAAGAGATTTTACTTATGCAAATATTACAGGGTTCAGGTCTTGTAACCTTACAAACCCTTCATCTTTTTGAGATTTTGAAGGCCTACTCTTGTCTTTTTCTTGACAGTTTTGACTTTCAATTATCTTGACAGGGACTGATCACAAAAACATCACAATTGCTTAATCTTAATTTCATAATGACCCTCTGCCTGCCTGTCATTCTTAGCAAGAGAAGAGACAGCAGCTTGCCTTTGTAGAATGGTCATTTGAAATTAACCTGGCCACACCACTCACATAATTAGAAGTAATTGAATTAGCTGCACTTTGGCAAAGAAGTGAGATCAATGTTATAATTAAAATTGCATTCTTTTATAATGGGACCTTAAAAATGAAAACTCTCAAAGGCGGAAGATGTTTCATACTTCTTAGAAGTAAGTAATGTTTGCATTAAATTCTATGTCTTAAAAATAATCCAGAATAAATTTACCATAGTCTATCATTTCTGGTAGTATCATTAGCTATTTTTGTACAGATTTTCAACAAAGTTATTTATCATAATTTTTCAAAGACATAGGACTTTGCAAGGCTTTATGAGTCACCTGTCAAAGACATTGAGGTCCAGATCCTTTAGTCAATGTAAAATTTAGCCAGTAGTTCTCAACAGCTTAATAGCTGGTTTGATCTGCTGAGTGCTCCTAAGCATTTAATTTCTCACTTGGCTCTGTGAGCTGTAGTACCTGCAAAGAAGATAGACTAATTTTATGGAAAATTTTTCAAAACCAGTATTTGCGATAGATATCCACTCATCCGTTTATCTCTCTATTTATGTATAAAGGTTTGCACTGTACTGACCAGAGAAAATGGGTGTTTGATCATATGAGATTAGACTGTGGTAAAATTGCCACATCACTTCTAAAATTTCCAAAGCAAATTGAAGCAAAAATGATCACAAAGAATATCGATTGAAAAAGATTTCTTTTTAGAGCAATCAGTAAGATTTTATTTTCACAAAAAAAGTACAATAAGTGCCCTATTTAGGTTCAAAGTCACATTTTGTGTTCCATCTTTTAATGTACAACTCAAAAAATTTCAAAATAAAATAAAATATTTTGCCTGAAAAGGTCAAATCAAAATGCTTTGATGTGTCAGAACTCTTTCTTGTCTTTTCTTTCAGGTTTTTATTTCTGAATGATGAGTATAACCAAAATGAAAATAATTTCAGCTAGTTACCTCTTACTGACTTTAAACTGGCCTCCTGGGATTTCACTTTTGAACTGTGTGAAATAACATTCCAGAAGTGGTTCTTCAATGCCAGAAATTGTAACTTAGGGGACATTCAAAGCCTGATCCTGTTTGGAGGTAAAATTTGATTTGGTTTAATGAGAGTTTTGTTTAAAATCTTGTTATTGGCAGTTAATTGCAGTTTTTCTTTCTTCCATTGGTATAGTGGTAGGGAATCCAGTTCCAGGCCACAGCTTTGTGTTACTTTGATCCTTTTTTTTCTGTGTCTGACTTTTTTTGCAGTACTGCTTTTCACGTGGACACCACTCTCTTTTGAGCAATACTTTACAACTGTGTCCCACTATAATTTATTACATCAATAGATCACTGGAGTGACAGCTTGCTCTGGTGATGCATGACCTAATAGATCATAAGAACAACATCTCATTTGCATTATGTAAGATTAATAGATAATCTCCCTCCCCATTTTCTTAGCTTAGACAGGACTGTTACTAAGGGATGCCCTACAGAACTTAAAGGGGCCCTACAGGAGAGACTTGAAGGGACTCTTTATCAGTGCATATCGTGGGTAGGATGAGGGATAACAGTTTTAAATTGGAAGAGGGTAGATTTAGGTTAAATATTAAGAAGAAATTCTTTACTCTGAGAGTGGTGAGACACTGGAACAGATTGCCCAAAGAAGCTGTGGATGCCTTATTCCTGGAAGTGTTCAAAACCAGGTTGGATGGGGCTCTGAGCAACCTCGTCTAGTGGGAGGTGTCCCTGCCCATGGCAGGGGGCTTAAAATTTTATGATCTTTAAGGTTCCTTCCAACAAAAACCATTATATGGTTCTATGATTCTCCAGGTTGCAATGGCATTAAAGTGAGATAAGAGGTGCCTTCTATTTTCATTCTTGAACATAGAATGGAGCAATGTGTGTCAGAATAGTATGTAAGGGAAATTCAAAGGAAGCCTGTCCTTAGTTCAGTCTGTAGTTTTCACTTACAGAAAAATGAAGGCAGATGTTAGAGAAAATGCAATGTTTCCCAGAATTGTTCAGTGCAAAGTTTCTCAAAATAGTCATGTTACCTCTTTCAAAGTGAGGCTGTTTTCCCTGGCAGCCCAATTAAAGCTGTGAGAAACCAATGGAAAGCATTGCATCTACTTCTGTGCGCGTCATGTCAGTCACAGGAGAGTAGAGCAGAGCAAGGTCTGAGAACCACACTGCAAGGTCTCAGAGAAATAATTTCCAAATGATTTTCAAATTTGGAAAATGCTGGACACTTGGTTGAATAAGCATATGCATTAGTTTACTGCTGATAGCTGAATCAGATTTACAAATATTTAATAAAACCATGGGAAAAAAGCATGCAGGAAAAAACTATTTTCTTTAACACTAGCTGAACAGATGCTGCCTCTTGACTTTTTAGTCTCTGTAATACAGAAATGAGGAACTAATGCAGTCACAAGGGAGATATTTTAAAAAAACAAACATCTTAGCTAGAGGAAAAATGCATATACTTTAAAGTTTATTTGGAAGTTACTCATCTCTTAGTTGTAGATAGGAATCTGCAAGAGTGTTTTGATTGTGGTGTAAGACAGAAAACCTGGTAACACAGGTTATTAGAAGTGCAGAGGTCCACAATGAGTAAATTTGTTAAGTTCACCAGTGGAGAATTTTCTGTTGTAACCACAGTAACTACACTTTTTCAACTTGAAAACAAAAGGGAAGAATTTGCTTGGGGGTCTTGCACAGTAGACAGTGGTATTTTCTTCTCATTTCCTTCCCAGTGTTCCACCCAAGTGGAATGCCATTTCAGACCACATCTTACTGCTTCACTGAAAGTGAGAATGGGAACTTTTTTTCTATGTGAAGCTCAGAGATCTGTTCCATCTTTCCTCAGTAGCACCAGAAAAGTTTCTAAAAAATGTAACGTGAGTTATTGCTAGCAGATTTAATTTGGAAGACTACATTTCACTGTTTTCATCAGTCTTGGATAACTATGGTGACAACCAAACTCAGAGCATTTTTCATTGTTTGCTATCAACCAGTCAGCCTCACACAGAAAGAGAGTACTAGGAACCAGAGAATCTGGATTTGACTGGTTTGGGTTTGGGTTTTTTTTGGGGGTGGGGGATTAAAAAAAATTTAAAAAAAAAATCAAAAAGTTATAGGCCATTAAACCTTAAACTGAGCTGGATGAAGCATCATTTCCTTTGACCTCTGTTGTAAGTACCAGAACCTGCTTCCTTGCTCAGGAACCTTCACAACAAAAGATCTGTAGTAACACATGCAACTGAGAAAATTAATGATAAAGAGTCATTGAACAGGCTCCTCTTGATTTCTGTGACCTTTTGCACCTACAGTACACAAGCTTGTAATTGCATTTCTTTTAAATATTTCAGCCTTTGTAGTGCTGAAGAAGACATCAGCTTTACACAGTAACAGCTTAGGCTTAGAGCTTTAGACCTACTTTTTTTTTTCTTTTTTCTTTTCTCCCCCCGTAAAATACCCAAGAAACTAATGATCTAATTCCTGAAGAGCTGTGAAAGTACTTTAGTGTGTCCTTGAAGTCTAGTATGAGTTTATGGAAGCCTCCTAACCTAACGTGTATCCCTGAATTGAGATATTATGAATTTTTAAGACCAAATAGGACATTGCTAACATTCCGGTTTCTTTTCTTTAATTGCCCAGCCATAGAATTATTTTTGTTTGTGGGAAAATATGTAGCAATGCGTTACTGGGCCCAGATGTAATTCTAGGCCTCTGGGCAAAAGGAATTTCATGTTCCTTTCTGAGTGCCTTTATAAAACTCTGATGGGATTTGCACAAACAGAATTAACAGAAATGTGGTAAAAATCTGTCCTAACTGTAGGATTAATTTATCCTTAGTTTCTGAAGAAAGTAGGTTAGACTAAAGAAAATCTTAACCTTGCCACCAGCTGCTTGCACATTGGTCAGCCTGCATACATAAAGTATATCATAACTATCATGTGCTGATGCTGCAAATCCAGAAGTGCAGTTTTTGACTCCTTCAAAATACTCTTTAATAATGCTTCTAGAGCTTTGTTGCCTTGGTTAGAGAAAGGAGCAGGTTTACAGAAATGTAAAACTCTCATTTCACACTTAAAAAAGCATGGTGAGAAGAGATGGTGAGAAGAGATGTGGCATTGTTATTTGATGGTGAAAAGATCTTTTACTCAAAAAAGTTATTTGAGATGTTAACTCATTTAGATGAGACCTTGTCTATTTCCTACAATTTCAAACTTTCATTTTGATTTGCTTTTCTTTACTGCGAAATTTGGTGATAATTTGGTTCTAAACTGTGCACATTTCACTGTCAAATACCTTTTAAGAAATTTCCAAACTATCTGTTGTTTGTAATGTAACTGGTTTCAATTTAAACGTGTTTTAAGTGAAAGCAAAATCTTTTATTTTTGCTAACCCAAAACTGTTTTTTTCCTTTGATTCTTATTCAACAAAATGAAAAACAATTTAGTGGAAAAATGTCAGTTCAGCAATAAAAACACAAGCTAGAAAAAAACAAATAAAAACTAAATATACATTTTTTTAACAGCAAGATCGATTAACCCTTGGAAAAACTTTAATTAGTCATGCCATGTAGGTCATTAGTTGGATTATTTCAGCCAAGACTGAATAGGTTTCTGTAACTGCCATTGTAACTCAGCCAGAGTTTAGAGACTTGATGTTGGGATTAGTGAGGTTACCTTCTGTGAATTAGTGCAAGTAAGATGATGTTGCTGCTGTAGATTCGTATAGCCTTACAAAACAATATTACTAGGAAGTCCATAAAAGAAATCTAGAATTAGACTGAGGATAGTTACAGTTTTTTACTCTTAGCAAAAAACTGTATTTTCAAGTAAAAGCAAGTAATAGGAGCTCCTTCACTCTGAGATCCAGCGACAGATATCAGACTAATCTATAAACCACTTCTCTTAGCTAATCCCACATTGCTTGAAATGTTGCTTGGGGTTAGCTTTCAAAATTAAGTGACTCTTCTGCTTTCCTCTCACACGTACACACCAGATGAAAATCAGTAATTTATTTTTCATTTATGCAGCAAAACTAATTACAGAAGAGGTCTGTGTATTAAATTCTTAACCCAAACACATCTATTTTGTTCCACTCAGGCAGCCAGGAAGACAGAACTGTACTTTTGGTGTGTGTGAATTACCATGCAGTGGGATGTTTTAATGCATTTAACAACTTAAGGTCACCCAACATACAAATGCAGAAGAAATTCCCTTCCCTTCCCTTCCCTTCCCTTCTTCCCCTTTCTGCCTTCCCTCTTTGTTTCCTCTTTTCCTCCCTACTTTCCCCTTTCCCTCCTGCTCTCTCCTCTTTCCTGCTTCCTCTTTCTCTGAAAGCTTCTTGAACTTCTTTCTCCAAAGCCTCAGAGTGGCCACACATGCATACCAACCCCTTTTTTGCTTTATTTGCTGTTTTAATTGAGTGTCAAAGGTTATGCATTGCTATTAGAGCAGGACATGAGTGGCAGCAGGGGTCAGAGACTCTGTATCTTTCTATTAGAGCCATAAAACCAAAATGGAATGATAATTTCACCTGCTCTAACCCCAATTTTTCCAAGATGTGATAGACGCTGACCTTAGTGTTTGACTGCTATTGACTATGTAAACTGCATCCACCCTAATTCTGCTTACTGAACTATAAATATGCCCTTTATGACCAGAATGGGAAATAAAACAATAAAACATACACACAGAAGATTCAAACAAACAGACTAATCCAGGTGACATAAAACGATAAAATAATGTCTTTCTGGGGAGGTCAGACTGGTGTGGCCCTACAGTTATATCTTCTACCAATTCTCAATTTCCTCTTTTTGGCAGAACATCCTATATCCATCTCCAAGTGTTGAGACACAAGCAATAAACCTTAACTGCTAGAGAAGTCCCATATGTGCCACTTGAAAGGTTGAAAGGTTTGTGGATCTCAAGGGGAGTGGGTTATTTTATTTGCATATGTGAATTTTGGAGAATGTGGGGAAAGAGAATTTGGTTTTTTTTGAAGGAAACTTTTTATGAAATGCAGGAATATTCCTAAAAGCCTTCCTAGTCAAATAATAAAATCAATAAAATAGAGGATATAAAACACTAAAAGCTATTATTTGATATTAGGAGGTTAAAATATTAGTATCCATTTATCATGAATGTCTAAATTGGGGGTTGCAGTCTGATCCACATCCTGGTCAGATCAGCTGAGTACTTCCTTTTACCCAGTCTTTGATCCAGGTTCACAATGAAGAAATTCCAGAACACAGTTCTTTGCTAGTTCATAACTTGAGAATTACTTTTAACCAAATGCGATAGCTGGTGTAAAATAACAAAGCTTAATTGAAAATCCATTAGTAATTACTATGAAAAAAAGCTTCAAAAGGTGCTAAGATTCATTCTCTTTTGAACTTCAATGCTTGGCTTTGCAAGAGACGCATGAGAAAAATATTTAGTAGAATAATCCATTTGTTTTACAAATTATGCTAAAGTTTGAGAAATCTAAGACCATCATCAATCACAAATTTTCACTTGTTCTACACCATCCCTGCAGAATACTTTTGCCCAAACTGCAGATTTTAAAGCAGATTATGCAAAACAATACCAGCAACATCTGTAAGCTTTGCCATAGCAACAGTGAGGAACTCCAGTGGGTCAGAAAGGAGGACAGCCCTCTTTCATTTCCTATTGATGTCAGTATCCATGGAAACACCTTTTAATAGTATCTGCATCAGGCTGAGAAAACAGGTAAGCTCTCTTCTAAAAGAGAGTACATTAAAAGAACACAATCCTTTGCAAGGTCAGCTCTTGAAAGCCTGGAAGAACCCCTTAGCTGAGTAAGCTGGGGAACTATAAATCCTCAGTTTCTTTGCTAAGACGCTAAGCTACAGAGAATCACATTAGCACTCTCTAACATGGACAGAGGAAAGTAAAGCCTTTGTTCCCTGCCTAAGATGTTGCACCCCTGAGAATTCACTTCCTTCACTAGGAGAACATACAGAAGAGGTGATTACGTGAACCAAGAGATTAATTATGAGCAGAATTCTGTGGGGAGAGACTGACACAAGCACATACACTGACTGTTAAAAAAAAATAAAAATTGCAGGAATGCCATATGGTAAGTGCCTGTGCAGAAAGAATATGTACACAGGAATATTATTCATGTGGTAGCATTTTGAAACATGTGTAAACTCAGCATTTTATGGATAAGTGGTTTGGAAGGAATGTTGCTACTTCCTTCTCCCATCTGGACTATTTGAGTGGGAAACAAAGGTTACCATATTTTTAAATCATCGTATAATCACAAAATTGTTGGGGTTGGAAGGAACTTCTGGACATTGTCTAGTCCAAGCCCCCTGCCAAAGCAGGTTCACCTGCAGCAGCTTGGACAGGAACACATCCAGGTGGGTTTTGAATATCTCCAGAGGAGATTCCACAACCTCCCTGGGCAGCCTGTTCCTGGGCTCTGTGACCATCAAAGTAAAAAAGTTTTTCCTCATGTTGAGATGGAATTTCATGTGTTCCAAGCAGTGCCCGTTGCTCCTTGTCCTGTCACTGGACACTACTGAAAAGTGTCTGGCCCCATCCTCTTGACACTCACCCTTTAGATACACATAAGCATTAATGAGAGCCCCTCTCAGTCTTCTTTTCTCCAGACTAAAGAGATCCAGGTCTATCTCAGATTTTCTTTATAAGAGAGGTGCTCCAGTCCCTTGATCATTTTTATAGCCCTCCGCTATGTTCTCTCCAGTAATTCCTTGTCTTTCTTTTACTGGGGAGCCCAGAACTGGACGCAGTTCTCCAGATGTAGCCTCACCAAGGGGGGATAGTGACCTCCCTCGACCTGCTGGCCACAATCTTTTTAACGCATCCCTGGACATCATTGACTTCCTCGGTCACAAGGGCACAGTGATGACTCATAGTTAACTTGTTGTTTAGCAGGACTCCCAGGTCCCTCTCTGTAGACCTGCTTTCCAGCAGATCAACCCCCAACCTGTACTGGGGCATGGGGTTATTCCTCTCCAGGTGCAGGACTCTCGCTTTTCCTTGTTGAATTTCATTGGGTTTCTCACCACCCAAGTCTTCAGCCTGTCCAGGGCTCCCTGTATGGCGGCACAACATTCTGAAGCGTCAGCCACCCCTCCCCATTTTGCATTGTCAGCAAACTTGCTGAGGGTAGACTCTGTCACCTCTTCTAGGTCATCAATGAACATAATGAACAGGACTGGACCCAGTTCTGACCACTGGGAAACACTGCTTGTTACAGGCCTCCAATTGGACTCTGTGCCACTGATTATAACCCTCTGAGCTCTGCCATTCAGCCAGTTCTCCATCTACCTCACTGTCCACTCATCTAACCCACACTTCCAAAGCTTACCTATGAAGACGTCATGGGAGACAGTGTGAAAAACCTTGCTGAAATCAAGAGACAATGTCCACTGTTCTTCTCTCATCCACCCAACCAGTCACATCATTATAGAAGGCCCTCAGACTGGTCAAGCATGCTTTGCCCTTGCTAAATCCTTACTGACCAAATCATCATGGTGGCAAGCCATTAGTTGTCCCCTAATTAGGTGTCCCCTAATTTTAATTTCCACAACTAAATTAAGATGAACATGATTTTGAGTAACAACAGGTTACTACTTTATCACTTTGTGATTAATTTGCAAATAAGAACCATCACACATTAAAGTTCAGTTATGAAAGAGTTTCTGATGCTTTTTAAACCCAAATTATTATCAAAAGTTTTAAAAAGATTCACATTAAAAATACACTAGAAAAAAAATCAAGGCTGTGTTAAATTTGAATGCAGTCTTCCCGTTAAATTCATTAGATTTGGGGCTACATACCATAGGGCAAATTTTTATTATATTACAATGAGAAAAGTAATATTTGATAACAGTTACTACATTTGTGTTAATTGCATTATGTGGCTATGAATGTGACATAATGATAAACATTTCATCTTTTTTTCAGACACACTTGCATGTCACTGATTGATCTCCAAATCTCTCCTTTCTCACTAAAATAAAATTTAAAAAAAAAAAAAAAAATCTGTTCTCCTAATGAGCCAGCAGTTTGTGGCTAAGGACAGAATATATGGATTGTACAGCCCACATGACAAACAGACTGCCCAGGAAGCAACTTGAGGTCTAATTGATGAAGGAACTGTATTATTGCAAAGATCTTGTGGTTTAAACTATAAAGAATTCTATACGTATGATTACAAGACAGCTTCACGATATGTTCTAAGGAAACCTGACAAGCACAAATTAGGTCTGCCTTGGAAAACCATGAAAACAATGAGCCATAATAAAATTTATCAAAGGAGTATGGGTACTAGAGCAAAACATTGAATATGCTTTCTGTCTCAGTGCATGTAACCTAAATA
>VXBW01008339.1:102469-142341 GCA_013400375.1 Thinocorus orbignyianus
TGTGAGTACAGAGGCACCACCACTTCCCTGCTACTGCTGGCCACGCTATTACTGATACAGGCCACGATGCCGTTGGCCTTCTTGGCCATGTGGGCACACTGCTGGTTCATGTTAATCCAACTGTCCACCAGCACACCCAAATCATTTTCTGCTGGACAACTCTCCAGCCACTCTCCCCCAAGCCTGTGGCACTGCATGGGGTTGTTATGACCAAAATGCAGGACCTGGCACTTGGTCTTATTGAACCTCATCCCATAGGCCCTGGCCCAACGACCCACTTTTTGTTCCACTTAACCTGAGGCACAGGTGTTTCTGTTTTCTTGGGTATAATCTGGGGAGTCCTACATTTTTTTTCAGAATTCCTGTTATTAAAGCCTAGCAAACGTACTAACAGCAGCTTCATTTTTTTTTTCCCCTTCCTCTTTTNTTTATGTAGTCTGA
Source organism: Thinocorus orbignyianus (assembly GCA_013400375.1). Lineage (NCBI taxonomy): Eukaryota > Metazoa > Chordata > Aves > Ciconiiformes > Thinocoridae > Thinocorus > Thinocorus orbignyianus. The sequence continues at coordinate 102,911 of VXBW01008339.1, forward strand.
AATTCTTTCTGGTAAATAAATAACAGGGAATTTCTTAGAAATTAGTTATACACTAATTTCTCATGCTAATCTAAGTGAGACTGACTAATAAGTAATTATATTTTAAATAAAAGATGCTGTATGTGGTGCCTTTCAATGAAGTGTCCTATTTTAGCAGATATTTTCTCATCTAAAAATTCTGCTTATTGAGATCTGTAGGGCAAAATCTGCATGTCTTAGAATCCAATCAGAAACATAAGAAGCACAGTGTTTTCAAATATTGACTAACAAAAACAAATATTCGTTCAGCTATCTTTAGATATCCAAGGAAATCAAACATATTTTCAAAATAATGGAAAACAATAGTGCAAGACTATATATTTAGCAGCTAAAAATCCATGTTGTAATGCAAATGCGCTACAGAGGATTTTTGCCCCCTGAAGAAACAGAAAAGATGCTCAAGAGTGTTTTGATCAGAAGTCCTTATTGTGGAAAAAGCAAAGCACAGAAACCTGTGGACAAAGAACACTATATGGTGTGAGGAATTTATTAAAGAGGAAATCCATACTAATCTGACTAATTTGTCCCCTTCATCTGCGTCATCAAAATTTCACAGGCGTTCTCTGCACCATACAGAGCACTGAAATAATTCCCTATGTGCTTATGTAGTTGCCTCAGAAAAGAGGCACAGCCACCTTTATTGCTACTCAACACATGTAAGATTTGGAAAGAGTACAGAAAGAAGCTAAATCAAACACTTAGTTGGAGAAGAGGCAAAGAAGGCAAAGGAAAAGAATCCAATTATTTTATGTTTGTTTTGCTAAATGGTTTTTCTGTCAAGGATTGTGGAGAAGAAACCGTTCCTTCCTCCCCATGTCTTTTCAGCTTATTTGTCTCTATTCTATAAGGCTGAGCAGACAGTACCATATGATGAGCTATACATTGCTACTGAAACTTCTGCCAACACTAATTAACCTCCTTCTCCAAACATCAACAAAGTACAGCCTAGACTTTGTCTGCATATGATTTAAAGCAACAACAATTGAAAAATATCCCATACCTTTTCAAATCATCTTGCAGTCAGTAATTACCTGGTTTCTTTCCCTTGAAAATGATCCTCCAGCTGAGGAAAATGTCACCACTTTCTGGCCCCAGTCAAAATCCCAGCTGCAGATGTAATTCAAGGAGCAGGTGTGCTACAGCCCTTAGGCTTTTTGCAGCTCATGAACTTTTGGATCCTGCAAGGTGCCAAGTGCTCAAAACACCCAGCCAAGCCCACAGAGGGCACAGATGATGCTCAACACCACTCAGTTAGGACTCAGATTAATTAAGTATCTCCTCTTTGGACTATCAATGTACATTAGGGCACGCAAAGAACACTGAGATGCCACGAGTGACAGGCAAAATCCTTCCTATGCCAAGGTTTTACTCTTCAGGTTTGTTGCAGCATCAAGTTTAGGAGTCAACGTATGGAAGCAGTAGTGACAAGGTAATATGGCTGGGATTGAGATACAGATTTTGGTTTAGAGCACCTTAGTTAAAAGGACCTGCAATGAGTTTTGAGCAAGGCGTGCTAGCAGTCCAGGGAGGGTTGCTGCTGGGTGGTGTCACTGGAAACCAAGGTCTGCCTATACCAGCTGTATCACCTGTGCTGCTGGAAACCTCAAAGCAGAGAGCTCCTTGGTAAGTCTGGCCAACACGGAGCTTTTCTTTTGCAATGAGCTCCTGTTTTATTAACACACTGTTTAGCCTCTGAAAGTACTGACTTATTTTTTCGGATATCACCCAAAATTACCAAATGAGGGAGACGGGGTTTTGTGGCAGTGGTTTAGTGTTGAAGATAGGTAGTAAGGCTTGCCTTTCCTTTTAAAATAACTGCTCATTAATATGCAGCTGTATTAAGGCTTATCTTGTCTTAATTACCTTTGGGAAAAGTAAAATAGAATTTTACCTAAATGATCTAAGTATTTTCAGACTTATTTCAGAGGCTGCTGCAGATAAATATGCAATAATAATCTGTATTATTTTTCCTGAAGTGTTTATTTTAGTCACATCACACTCTCACCTGAATGTCTTCATCAGCAACTATGAAGTTGCTGGTAGTTGTGAAGGTGAATCCAAGTTATGGTTTCCTGTGCCTCTCCCTAATTTGGAGTTTCTGGTGACCTGTAAGTGTGGCCAAGTAGGGTCATCTCACAGGGTGTAAACAGAAGATATCTATGGCTGTCGCAGTGCTTACTAAAATGTATGTGCTTGTCTGTCTTCAGTGTCACTTTTCTCCTGTATTAGTCATGTGTTTCTCAGAAATCTATGGCTTAACAACTGTGCCTTATGCCTCATATAGTGCAGACCAACATTCCCTGGTTCATTATGAAGTCTGAACTTGGCATTGGAGGCAGAAGAGGCTGATTACCTTAAAGGGCAGGATTAATTCTTCTAATAGGTACAGCCTGAATGCAGCTTTTCTCTGCAGGTCAGTGACAAACATAGATAAGTGTTGCAGGGCTTATATCAACACTGTTGGAAAGAAATAACACTGATGTATATAACATGCTTAGCACTGTACAACTTCTCCAACCCAAGACCAAGAGTTAGGCTTTGGCTGCGCAGAACACGTCTGATAGGTTTTACGTCTCTCTGTTTCAAGAAAACACTAACTTTATTGCTGGCTATAACTGTGATTGAAAGTGGTATCAAAAAGACTGGCTGCATGCCCAATATTAGATGTTTGCTTAAATACTTTGCTGGATTGGGGAATAAATGTCCCTGAGACATTCTGTGGAGCTTCTGAATCCCACAATGACCCCAAATAAATCGACTCAATTATAGTAACTTTTTTTTAATACTGTACAGTATGGAGCATTAGACTTGACATTTTTATATGTGCATTATTGCTGAGATAAAGTCGCTGTGGAAGATGTAATTTAGAATGTTCCAACCCTTGCACATTTAAAAATCTCTGTCAGAACATTACACTAATAAGTTTATAGTCGTATTTCTTTATTTTTTTATCTGAGTGCTGTAGTGTGTATTACTTTTATAACCCTCTATACAATGTACCTAATTAACCCTACCCATGTTACCCAATTATTTGGGTTTGTGTTGTGAGGAATTAATTTCACCCCTAGGGATTAGATGCCAAATTAAATAGTTTAAGGTTTATTAATTGTCTTAATGCATTCTTTTCTGAACATAAGTAAGAAACCGACAATATTTGTTTGGAACAATACTTTCCAGCAAAATATTTAAGTAGTTAAATTCTTATCAGGATTTCTTTGAATGATTAACCAGGTACTTTCTGTCCTTTTACTCTGTATACTGAGGCAATGGAGCTGTTCAGAAAGAAAGAAAAAAAAAAGTCTACATCCATCACGTCTTAAAATAACCTTCAGACATATGGTATACTGCATAAATAATTGATGCCATTGAGGCTTATGTCAAGGTACAACACAAACAGTTAAGGCTTGAACTAGCAGATGAACGTGAAGAAAAATGGTATTAAATAAGGGTGCATTTTTTCATGTTTGCTGTTGCCATCACCATTGACTTTCTTAAGAGAGAAACTAGATCAACACAATCAGGGCCTTAAATATTTAATAACAACTTGAAACATTTAGATTTTGCTGCAGAAAAACCCCTCTCAAACAGTGGTTTAATCTTAATTAAGATGAGAATGGAAGGCTGACAGCCCTGCAGAAATGGTGGTGCTCACTGACAGTCCTTGTAGTACCAGACCTACAAGCTGCCAGCAGGGTTGATCTGGTGGGCCTGTAGCTCACAAGCCTTCTTTGCTTGATGCCTGCCTTGGCACATGCTTTAGAGTTGTCCCAAGCATCCAGGTAGCTCTGAGGCTTTGCAGTCTGTCCTTATAGGCAAGTCCCTTCATTAGAGCTAAGCTGGGTGTCTGGCTGGATGGAAAAACAAGGCTGGAGAGGCTAGCATACAGAGGAGCAAACACTCAAATCAAAAACTGCTGCAGAAATTCTCTCTCTGCTTGTTTTACCTGTAGTGTGAAGTTGCAAGACCACCTTTCTCTTCCCACTGTCTCCTTCTATGCTTTGTTTTCTCAAAGGCAAAATGCCTGGCAGTAGGGCAGCTCAGCCCCCTGGGTACTCTTTTCACCCTCAATGTGTATTGATGGATTTTATGCGTACTGATGCTTCTCCTTGCCTGCTGTCTCTTAATAGCTGCAGCTGAAGGTTGTGATACTTCATTCAAGACATGTGACTTGGAAGCAAGCATCTAGCTGTGGCTGTCCACTTGGTAAAAGGCAAAATACTACCCTTTGGCACAGCAGCACAGAGCACCAGGCTGGGTGATCTGGGAAGGAAAAACCTGCTTTGCTCTTGCTGAAGGAATCGGTGCAAGTCTCGCAGTCTGGGTGCCTCACAGGATGCTGAAATTTAAGTCATAAAAAAATCAGACATAGAAATGCATGTTACTGATGAGAAAAGCTGTGGTACAGTACAAATTATATTCACAGCCAGTATAAGAAATGAAAATAAAAATCGATTTTTTTTCTATCTCCTTTTTTTCCCCTCCTTTTTTCCCCCCAAAAGATACCTGTCAGAACATTCATAACATACATACAGTTAAAGGAGAAATTTATATTTTGGGGCACAACAGCCTGCTCAATAGATTAGTGACAGACTTTTAGCTAGAAACTTCAAATTCCGTGAGCAATGCATTGTGGTTTATTTTAAGTATGATATATAGATTGCATTTAAGATTAATTTTATTGCATACAGTTATGTCTATCATTTACCTCCCAAAACATGTCAATAATATGTATTGAAGAAAACAGTATAAATAAATCTCCATGCAAGTATGATGGGAAGGACATGCCCTACAACAAACAGTGCTGAGTCATATGTCTATGAAGTAAGTTTTATTGGGGATTTTATACCTGTAGTAGAGCTCATCCTCTTAACCTGCTTCTGATCTGAGTTATTCTAAATCACAGAGCTACAAAACAACCTTGAGATCTGTCAGATCATGATTAATACACTTTGGTGGGCTGACTTTTATACCGAGTCATGAAGCATAAATTCAGACTGAGAACTGAGGCCTTTAACCCCAAATTCTCAAGTAAGAAGTTGTTTGCATATATGTAGGTGAGAAGCAAGTATTTTAATAAGCTTGCTGGCACCTGGGTGTCACTTTTTTTTCACCTGCTGAATAGAAAACTGGCTGATATAGATGTTTTAGACTTATGTACTACAAGTAAAATAATCTGCCCCAACAAGAGCAGGATTATGACATGTCCACTACAAACTACGCCAAAATAAGTGGACAATACAAATTTTCTGCAAGAGTTTTGCTATTAAATTAACAGAACACTGCATTTATGACAGAACATGTGTAGATATATCAACACCACCACCCCCAGCACAAAATTTGTCAGCTAATGTACCTTAGTACAGTTATATATTTTATTTCCCAGGCTCCTAATTCGATGTGTGCATTCGTTGAACCCATCCCTTTGTTGCTTACTTGTTGATCCTGCTTCACTCATCTCAGGAACTAGGAAAAGTGGAAGTAGGAGGAAACTTAAACTTGTTTACATTTATTTCTGCAAAAATAATGAAATGTCTACTTTACAGATTAGAGCAACAACAACAACAAAAACCCACAAAACCAAAACACAACAAAAACTTGCTTCCCTAAGGACTACTAAAATTAAAATTTGTTTCAATGATTTCATGTGAATGTTGGCTCAGGCCAAGTCCATTGCTTAACACTGAGGAAATGAAAATTAAAAAAAAAAAAAAATGCTTTCTCATTCCAGTCAGCTGTCAAGCTCCAATACTAATAATCTAAAACCAAATTTTTTATTGTCCTCTCCTGTGTTCTGCATGTATATATGAGCAGTTCATTATCAGTATACACATGAATAAACAAATTTATTTTACTGTTAGCTTTTCTGTGTGTTTTGGATAAATCACAGAAGACCAGATCATGCCCAGAATACTCCTCCCATTTACCTCAGTGGGCCTAATATCTTCAGCTGTCTGTGCACTGATCCCACACTTCCAGTAAAGATACAGTAAATTGGTGTAGATGGGAACTTGGAGGGACCATTCTAGCTTTTCTGGTCTGCAAACAAGAAAAGTAGAAACTGTGCACCTATTCCGCACTTATCAGCTTTAGCACTGTGTGGGATTTGATGTTTACAAGTATTACCTGTTTGCCTAACCAGTCACTCTTAGGCTCGCTTCATGCACTGTGTGTTCCCAGGAGTATGGCAAATCTGATCATGTATTAGATATTTTCATGGAAAGCTTAATATTCTTTCAATCTCACAGTTTTTAAGATCAAACCTGTTTGCATGGAGGTTGGTTTGTACTTGGAGAAGTATGTACACTGAAGATAGACACTTTTGGAGTGATGTTACGTGTCAATGTCTTAACGAGGAAATACTTGCCTGTTGCCATATTTAATTAATTCTTAATATTGGATCCTGCTCAGTGTTCGGGGTCCCTGTTGCTTAAAATGTCACAAAAAAATAACGCATCCTTTACTGAGTAGCTCCAACAGAGCATCTCAGATGTGTGTCGACACAGGACACAAGCACTCTGGCATGGGGCCTCTGGCCATGGAAGTGACGTGTTGGCCAACCCTGGAGCCATCTCAGGGTGGTTTTCAGGGTGAGGCAGGCTTTGGGCACTTCAGGCCAATGAGTGTACCCTCTCACGTAGTTCCAGTGACCCTCCCCAAAACATAATGGTCTAAAAGCACCAAAGAACTTTGGATACTTAGTGCTATATCTAACATGTGCCCCTTAATCTGTGAATGGCACCAGTTTATGTATTTTTTTTTAACATCCATTTCTTTTAAGAGTTAGCGTTATATCACTTACTTTTCCCATGTGATGTTGAAAATGGCTTTTCTTATTTACCGTGTCCTCTTTTTCTCTCCATTTTCCTGTCTATTTCTAGAGTGTAGATATACTATAATGACTCTAGTGTTTTATATCTGCCTAATGTAGGGGGAGTCATGTTTTATAACTTAATGGATTTTTTAAAACTAAATGTAATCTTGTTAACTAGATCGTATATTTCCCCCCCTGTAATTTAAACATGAAAGTCGAGAATATTTGCTGTTATGTACAGGTGTAATGTATGGTATAATTTGCCAGCGGGAACCTCAGACCTTTTGTTAACTTGCTACACATCCTTCACATATAAACTGCAGGAAGATTTGAATAATATTTTGTCTTCTATTATTTTCCTCACCTGGCTTTTTGATTTAAGGACAAAAAAATAATTGATGAAATGTAAATCTTACCAAATGTAAAGAACTGAGTCAGAGTAAGGAATTCCTGCTGCTTGATTATACAAAATACAATGCAATTAGATTTGGTTTCTTCCTGGTTTAATTTAGTTTATCCCCTTAGGAGAGATCCATTCACCATATTTAATTTAGCTGTAATACATTGCAGTAAATATTTTCCAAAAATAAAGCTTAATGAGCTGAAGACACCCATCACAAGCTCCCTACTTCCCACCTTACCTTTTCAGAGGCTTTCTTTTTTTCAGTTCCATTAAAAATTTTTAAGGGGAAAATCAGACATCCAGAAATGTTAATGGTTTTGCATACTTAGCCAAAAGTTTGCTTATTCATTGAGGCACAATCCTAGTCCTACGTAAATCACAGAACCTTCTTGCCAGAGCTGCCCCCAGCCCCGCTGGTATCACTGCCGAGGCTCTGGCTGCCCTGGAAAGGCGCCACGATGCTCCTGCCCCAGGTGCATATAGCCCTGTTGGCCCCCTCTTTCCTGCCCTGCTCCCTCTGAGTGACAGCCCTGCTCTGGTGCACGTTGGTTGCAGAACTCAGAGCAATCTCCACTTGATATTTCTCCAAGCCTGAGGAACTACAGTTAGGTCTAGGCTGTGGGGAGATGTTCCTCCTGCCTCATGTGCCCAGAATGGGCAAGGAGGAAAAGTGACTGGTCTTCCCTACCTACATGCAAGAAACCTGCATTGAAAGTCGCACTCATGACTTCTTCATCTGTGTCACACAGCAATCATCTGTCATCACAAGCATCAAGCATTCTCAACATAAAAAAAAAAAAAAAAAAAAAAANNNNAAAAAAAAAAAAAAAGAGCGCTATGATTTTAAGAAAGTATCTTTTTTTCATCTGTTAGATTTTGGAAAATATGGCTTACCTGATGACAGACTGAGAGACTTGGGGTTGTTTAGCCTGGAGAAGGCTCTGGGAAGACCTTGTAGTAGCCTTCCAGTACCTAAAGGGGGCTTATAGGAGAGGTGCGGCATGACTCTTGATCAGGGAGTGTAGTGGTAGGACAAGGGGTAAGAGTTTTAAACTGAAAGAAGGGAGATTTATATTAGATACTAGGAAGAAATTATTTCCTGTGAGAGTGGGGAAGCACTGGAACAGGTTGCCCAGAGAAGTGGATGTGCCATTCCATTCCTGGAAGTGTTCAAGGCCAGGCTGGATGGGACTTTGACCAACCTGCTCTAGTGGGAATTGTTCCTGCCCATGGCAGGGGGGTTGGAATTCAATGGTCTTTAAGGTCCCTTTCAACACAAACCGTTCTATGATTCTATGATATTTTGAGGTCTATATTAACAGGGAATTAGATTCATTAGAAAGATTGTTATGAAAGCATTGAATATTCCAGGACTTCGAGAGAAGTAATGACCTGGAATCTGTTCCAGAGACATTAATAACAGATTTATAACTATATGCAGCCAGTATTTTTCTGTACTTTGATTCCAGTCTCCATTCTGACAAAGCTGCTGCTGGTGAAAGTGATGGGAATTTTTTTCTGGAAAATGGATCATCAATATGACACTTCCATTGTGGGCTGAGAGATGTAATTTGCCTGAACAAATATTAGGTAAAAACACAGACCTCATATTTTATTCCTCGTTAGGTGGATACTCTTCACACTTTGTAAATGAAAGTGAAAGAAAGGAATAAAATGTCAAAATTGACTTTTATGCAGCTCTACGGTTGCATTGTTTAGCAGTTTAAATCAGAATACAGAATTTTAGGAGAGAAAGGAAGAGTAAATCTCTAGAAGTATGCAAATCTTCTTCCTGGAAGCTGAAGAAAACAGTAATTTATTACAGCCTAAATATCTGACCTGTGTGTGCTGCTGCAATGTTAAATGAACAGCTCCACATGCACACAGGACTTTCTAATCTTGATTTTCTTTATACCAATATTATATTATATCAATCTGTAGATTGATAATTGTTTGATGAATTACAACTATGACAGTATCACCCTGAATAAAGGTATAATAGTGTGCTCTGCTAGAAACTGTTTTCTGCAATCTCTGGTATTTCTTAATGTCTTTCTTTTTAAAATACAGGACCTTTATGTGACAAGGCTGTAGTTATTTTTACATTTTCAAACCTTATATGAGGTAAACAACACAAATGCCTTTTTCAAGGGTACACAGCAGCATTAGTGTATTGGGACCAATGACTCAGTCAGTGCCTTGCTTGAAATTAAGTTTAGCAACCTACATTTTCATCATAGATCAGCAAGAGAGGCAGCACATCATACAAACATCAGCACTTAAAGTTTCTGGCCAGACCAGTGTGGGAACAAAAGCAAGGGAGAAGGACTGATGCGAGCCAGGGACTGTGTTCAGCATGAAGGCGTGTGAAGGCTCCGTGATGCTGTTCACACACCTCTCTAGCATGCAGCCACTGCACCAGGGGTGAAGGTGTGCAGGGGCAGCAACACACTGACAGAATACCAACCAGGGCGGTTTATCCATCATCACTAATGAAGCGTGCTGCAGATCTGCTCATGAGAGACTGAATACCGGGGAGAAGCCCCATGGAGGACTCGGGAGTGCAGGGGCCACCAGGGTCTGCTCAGGTCTGTTGATCTGTGACATCTAGGGTCAGGATCTTAGGGAAATAAAGGCAGTGAGAGCCTGAGGATTGCTAGGGACAGTGCTGATTCCCTTACAATTGTAAGCTGTTGAGACTGTTGAGACTATTCTCCTAGCGCTGCTCTCCTAGTATATTGATAAGTCAGTAGAAGATAAAGGTGGGACCTTGTGTGGGATGTAAACAAGGCCGGAAAACAATTCCAAGCCGGCCAGGACCAGCTCTGCGGTTTGGTCAAGTTCCAGAAAAGATTTGAGCCTGCAAAGTGGGACAAAGGTCACTGACAGTGATGAAGAGGATCTCCTTACTTCATCACTGAGACCCCCAACGACCACTACCAGGAGGCACTGCGCAGACGCATGGAGGCGGAGAACTCATTTTAATACAAAGCGGGGAGGGGGAAAACTGATTTTAATACAAAGCGGAGACAGTTTATGTGCATGTATAAGTGAGTGCTATAAATATAGAGTCCTGCTCTGAGGCAGGTGCGCACGGTTTTGGTGGGACTACCCCCCCGTGCTGCCCAGTGCTGAATAAACATACCTACTTTACAACTTTACAGGTTGTGGAGTCCGTCTATCCGTGTGTCACATACTCATTAGCTGAAAATACTGAGAGAACAAGCTTATATATAATATTATTTTTATGTGGTGTTGGTTAGAAAAATATTTGTGGAGAGTGAAGGAGACTTATACACTCCTGTTTTTTATCTTATTCTTTTAAGAGAGTTGGAAACAGTGATAGATAATAGGATAAAAGAGAAATGGACTTCTTAGCCTGGGAGGTGAACATTTATACATGAGAGAAATTTTATAGCAGTTTATCTTCAATCTTGTAAATAGAGACATTGAGTAAAAGTAGTGCAAATCCTCATACTGACTCTTCTTTTAAAAAGCTGGGGAAGGGTGCATTATTTTTTCTGTCATTGTCTTTTTTTTTCTTTTTTCTCCATTTTGCCAAAATCAACAAATCTGATCTTTTTATTACAGATTTAGAAAAATATGAAATTATTTTTTAAAACTGTAAAGTTGCCACAGCTTGAATCCTAAAAATAGGGAATTTTATAGCCACTTAAAACTGATCTATATCTCTATAGTCTATTATCCTTCCTGTACAGGAGTAGCTATGGCATGTAAAGCACACCTGTAGTGTTCACACTAAGACAGTAATTCCTTTCTGAAAACACCAGTGTCATTAAAGCAACTCAGTTTTCTATGACAGGCAAAGTCTGAAAAATCTGTTCAATTTGTAAAAAGTTGCATTTAAATCAGAAGTGAAACATCCAATGTAAACATTAAAGTGTTATAAACAAGGTTAAATATGCCCTGCAGTGTCTGGGTTGTACTGCAGGTACAGCTGAGCTGGCCAAAACTACAGGTCAGTGCAACCTAATTTGTCTTCTACTCAGTGTTGGTGCCTCAGCTGCTGTGGGCCAAGAGGTATCACTGCTCAGGATAGGTGCTGTGGGTCTACACTTTCCCACAGCTCCTGCTTTTTGAAGTTTGATTCATGCAGTTTTCTCAAAGGGATTTTCCCGATTTAGTCGCTATTTTGGAAGTCAAAAGTAAAACACTGTTTATCTGCAGGGGGAAAAGGCAGGTTTTTACTTTTGGCTTTAGAAAAAAACCCTAGATATCCATTAACAAGCACATGTCATAAGTAAATTGCTTAAGGAAGGATGCTCTAGAGCTTTTTCCTGTATAAGCAGTGAGTAAAAACAATCCCAAACCAAAACAAGCACAACAAATTTGAAAAAAATACCTACAATAGCAAAAAGGTAGTCTTGTTTGCCCATATTTTGAAATCTCTTTTTTTGTTCTGGGATGAAAGAGGATTATTAGTTACCTGCCCTGAGGAGTCACATCTGGAATGTAGACATAGATGGCTTCAAACTGAAGAACTGTTTTGCATCAAATGCAAAAGTAAAGCATTGTCTCTTTGCACTCCTGACTGCATTCAGCAATACATATCATTACTGGAATAAGCAACAAATTATGCAAGTATTTGTGGTAAAAAGGGAATATTTATGTTAATCATTCTTGCTTACTGCAGAATCAGTACAGTTTAAGCAATCAAAATTTAGATATTGCATTTGGGTCCTATCTCCTTGTGCCAAGGGCTGAATTAACGCTGTAAGAGAGGTGTTTGTCATGGGAGATACTGTATTCTAAATAACTTCAACACACACACAAAAAAAAGGAAATGGAAGAAGAAGAGATTGTGGAAGAATTACTCAGTAAATCATGGCAGAGCTAGGATAAAACCTAGAGTTCTTGGTTCTGACTCAGTAATCCCAGCTATTGAGTATACTGCATAACGTGATCATGCAGCACTTTGTAAGGAAACCTGTACTAGACATTGTTGGTGTTACTGACTTATTTAGTCACAATAACTAAATCCAATAAGCACTTAAATCTCACAAACAGGAATTCTAAAAGAAATCCCTAGTATGAATCCTGACAGGGTAGCTGGGTTTTCAGGTCCGTGAGAACAGAAAACCCACAGAAAACATTCCTGTCACTAATGCAGGCTGTGCTCTCTGACAGGAATTTCACAGTAAATACTTTCCCTGAAGATGCAGTATTTGCAGATGCCAAAGCTGCAACAAGGGAATTTGGAAACCTCTTTCCTGTACTATGCAGTTTTAAACATCAATAAACAAACGAATGCAATAATATGCTTTTTATAACTACTGCTAAACACGCTGATGCCTAGTGTCAGGGGCTGCAGTGATGACAGATTTAGAGATAAGGAAATGAAACACACAGAGAATATTTTATGCAGAGCTGGTTACTGCCTTTGCTCAGCAGGGAAAAGGCAAATCCCCTCAGTATCACACAAGATTTGTCTATATTTACATTTGCCTCTTCAGGGACTGCAGGAAAGCCATTATGCATATGATGCCAGACAATTCATGGCCATGGTGTCTTTAGGGAGCTCAGACTCAGCCTCAGGACAGCCTGACAGCATTCTCTGCCCACTGCTGTAGTATGTGGTGTTCCTCTTTCCAGGGAAACCTTTATACCCACCTGTCTGCCTTGCACTGGCCACAGGACAGCTCCTGGACAGATGTGCTGGGCACCACCATGCAGCTGTGTTGTGTGAGAACAAGCCTCCCCATGCACACTTTCAGGTGTATCCTGATAAATAGGGTGTACTCAAGAATTTCTTTATGGGGTAACCAGCAAGGTTCCCCTGGATCTGCTGTTACGTAGTGGAAACCTAATTCAGGTCTAGCACCATGACTATTACAGCAGAGGTTCCTTTGGAGGCACGGAGAAGAAAAATGATTTTGTAAGTCTAGCCTCTTCATTTAAGATCCTATGTGGAAGCTAAATCCCTGTAAAATAAGTTCCCTAAACAGACGGAGACTTATCTCAGCACAATTTCCCAATCATCTGAGGTTCATCCATTACAGTAAGAATACGGTTAAGCACGTGGGAAAATAAACCCTGTTGTGGTCTGTTACAGTCTGTTTGTAAAGACAACATACTTGTATCTCAGCTTCAAAGAGTCAGAGATAAAGACCACAGCAAACAATATTAAAATAATCCTTAACTATTTCTTTTCCTGATCAAGGTTTCCAGAGTAGCTAGTGATTTTGATGATCTATGCTGCATTTGAAGTAACTGATTTGAAACTCACAACAGTGGCTTGGCTTACAGACAGAAAAAGTGCTCAAGACTTTCTGTTCTGCAGTCACAGGTTTTTCTGAATGTCTTTGCTAGAGGAGGCATAGACAACACCTCTTTTGAGAAAGAGATTGAGGTGCTACTGGCTCTCATCTTGGTTGAAAAAAATACAAGATGAGCCTTTAGTATATCCTGGCCAAATTACAGATGTCTATTAATTTAAATTAATATATGAACTTCACTTGCACACAAAATCCTATTTTTCCTCTGAATTTTAATGATTAAAGAAAAAGTTTGTGCCATCTGGAAACTCTTGCTTTATTTTTCACCATATTTTCTGAGGTAGCATATATAATTACTTGGCAAATGATCTGACTAATGCCACTACCTTTTGTCAATCATTTGCATGTGATAGATGAACTCTTATGTGGGTGTTAGTTCCCTTGAGGCAGAGGAAACAGAGAGGCAGAGAGAGCAGAGGAAACAGTTTTAGCTGAACAAAATGTAAGCTCCTTGTAAATATGTTGCCGAAGCACTTGTTCTAAATGGTATGTCCACAGAGACCTGTATTAGTGATCTAAAATACTACAGCAGTGTGAAAAAAAGATTCAAATGCTACCACTGTTGACTAGCTTGCATTGCAGCCAGTGACGGCTCTCAAATAGAAAGGCAGGGCAATGAACAGGAGCAAAAGGCTGAGGGAGGAGGAATTGGCAAGAGAGGTCTATCAGAGCTGGGGAAGCACTGAGCTTCCCAGTGTGGCACGGAAGCAGCCTGGTAGTGGAGATGGGTGTGCAGATCTTCAGACCAAATTCACGTGAGCTCATTTGTAAGTGCAGTCTCCATTTCCTGATTTTTCTAGTACCCGTTTTTGGGAAAGGTTTTGTCTGTATGCAGCTTGCTTTCCTCACACTCTTAGCTAGAGTGTAAGGAAAAGCAAACTATTTTCTCTGCTTAATATTATTTCCTCTCATTACATTTTTTTTTTTCTCAAATCAGGAGGAGGAAATAATTTTCCTCTTACTACTTCTACATAGCAGATTTTTTAAAAAAATTTTTAGGCAGGTTTTTTTCAAATATGTTCAGTGTACCTGTTACTCCGACATTTTCAACTCAATCTTAATTAATTTTCATTTACAAATTTATTACAAAAAATAGTTCAGCTTGACTTGACATCCTTCTTTCCCTCCTTGCAATGCTCTTGCCACTACCAGTCACTTGCAAGTAGCCTCATTCATACAAAGATAGTTTGCTTTTTGTGGGAATGTTACAAGTATCAGAAGCTGGGTGCACCATATTTTTGGAGTGTTGCAGGAATTTAGTAGAGTATTTACAGGGTATTCTTTCACTATTTTGCAATGCAGTTTCAGTTCAGCTCTTCCTGACCAGAGACTAACTAAAACCTCAACAAGATGCTTATACTGCCCGGGTGCAATGATTCAGTGTCTTGGTGTTCACTTCTGAAGAGGGACTATCAATCTCAGTTTATCACAGCAGCAGTAACTTTCCATAGAATGGGTGCAATGAAAAAAACAAGAGCTAGTAAAACTACAAATACAAATACTGGTGTTGGCAAAGAGATTAAGGGTCATGTTAGCTAAGGAAATAAATTATTATTTTATCCTTAGTAATTGCACTTTATTGGTGGCACCAAATCAGCTATGAAGAATGAATGTCAAACTAGACAAAAGCCTCTACTGCCATAAGACATGATATAAATAGGTTTCCATGAGTGCTAACTTTAGTATTAAATTCCCTTCCAACAGACTAGAACTTGGGCTATTTTTAATAGTTTATAAAGGTTAATTAAGTTTCTTAAAATTTTCTAATAGTTTTCTAATAATTTTAGTCAAGATCGTGAAGTAGAGTTTTGAAAGCAGCTGACTGAAAAATGCAAGGAACGTTTGTAGATTAGTTTTTACATACACAGTAGTTAATATAATATAAAGATAATAGCTTGTATTTTTGGATTATGCTTTAACAACAGTTTCTAAGATGTTGCTCTGGTTACATCATGGCAACTGTACACACTTTTCTCATTCAGTAACTGTGCAGTATTTATATTGGTTTTATTTATTTATTCTGCCCTTATTAACATACATGAAATTTTCCATTCAGTTACATTTATTATCTTACAAAAAGATCTGCTTGTGTTCATTCCAGCTCTTGCCATTATGAGTTGAACTAGCATGTATAATCTAAAATATATGCCCTTACATGTCATCAGGCTTCATCTTTAGGACAGACTTTTTGCTTTCTGTAAAGCGTCCCTTTACCAACTAGGTGAAAATAATTTCATTTACATTTTAAATATATTGTTTACCACTATATTTATTAAAATATAGTTGCACATTTCTTAAGAGGAATTCTCATGTGCTTAATACAAGTTCCAGAAGGTCCAAGTTCTGCAGAATTGTATTGGCTATTCACCATATATTTTATTAAAACTGGTTCTTCAATCAGCAAATGTTAATTAGCTGTCCTAGCTTTATTTTATATCTCTGAGCCTGCTGACCTAATGTTAAGAGAAAACCAAGTAAATAAGTAGAAAATAACCTTTCTTAATGTAAAGACAGGAGCCAAAAATGATGCTATGGCTTTTTTTTATCATACTGTAAAAAGGCAATCTAATTTAATTATTACTCTGTCACTCTGCTAATGACTATTTTGCCTTTACAAATGACAGTCTACACTAAAACAGGAAGCTGCCCCATGCTTTTAATACTGAAACCATTTTTCTCTTTTCTACTAATTTCAATCAGAGTGGAAAAGTGCATGATGTTATTACTTAGACTGATCACAGTCATATATAAAAGCCATTAAAGCTTTATGCATTATATCATTGAAATAGGGCATTTTTGAGAAAATTGAGAAGTTTCTGTTAATAGTTTCAACGTCAAAGTTCTTGAAAATAGAAAGTTAAACTAAAAATATACATACATCAAAAGAAGTTCTGCTAAGCATTGAATCCTTTGCAGATATCTAACCGGTATCCAATAATGCCATCACATTAAAAATATTTCCATCCACGTAGGTGGGAAAATGCCAGATCCTCCTGGTTCTCACTTTTGCTGGGGCTGTGAAAAAATAAACACATTCCTCTAGCCTCAATTGGTTTGTTATAACCTGTCCTCTGCTCTGCAGTAACCACTTCCGCACGCTCTTTAATCCCAAGAGATGCACAGGGGTGGTCGTTTTACTACTGTTACCTAGATCTAGTTTAGCATAAATCGGGCATCACAGCTCTAACAGTGCAATTTGGGCTGCTTAAGGATTTTGGTGGTATCTCTTACCCTACTGGTACTGGTTGAATGGGGACAGTGACAGTGGCAAGTGCCCTGGATCACTTCTGCAATTGTCACTTGTCGCAGAGGTAGCATAACAACAGTGGAAGCACAAGATGAATGTTTACATGGTGTTGGGCTTTTTTTTTTTGCAGAGTCATCTGAAGCTGTGTGGCCCCACTGAAACTGTGATTTTCAAGCTGAAGCATAGTTTGATAGTTTTAATTCAATGCAGCATTAAGGATGTGATGAGCTTGTTTTGTTAGCCTATAGACCAGAACATAGTTCCTAGATGATCTTTGTGATAAATTTGTTTTGCCTAAAGAATATGTTATCAAGATGACTTTTAGTAATTACAGGTGCCAGAGAAGAAAGAACAAACCAAGCTCTGAACACAGATAGTGGATCTTGCCTAGACACAGCTAGACAACCATGGAAAGGAGTCAACTACCTGTGCAGAGACCTGTGGGGATCAGCACATAGGCAGAATATGTATGTATTAGCTAGATTTTAATATGCATAATCTGGAATGTATAAAAAGCCCACCCGTGTGATGAATGGACGAAAACGTTAGGTGGAGTGATCCCCTGTGTTCCCAGTGCTGAATAAACATACCTCTCCATAACTTGCAAGTTTGGAGTTTGTTCCTCACGATCCCCGGATCACACTTAAAATCAATGCTTTAATAATTTTTAAAAGTGCAGGAGGACTGGATTCGTAAGATGTCCTATTGTCCCTCCAGCAGGAGCAACAATCTTCAAAAGGGATTGTATATATGTTTCCAAAAACTAAGTGTACATATATATCTGCTGAAGATAAACCTGCTTTGATAGACTTTTTTTTCTCATTTCAACAGTAATTATCCTCCCAAAGCAGGTTATCTATTGTAATGAAGAAACAAAACCACAGTCCATATGAAAGAGGTGACAAGTATAACTTGAAAATATCTACAACTTCCTGCAATATGGATGAAAAGGGGAGGAAGGAGAAACAACAGAAATCAGAGTAACTCTATATTCTACCAGCACTCCTTAAACATAGTGCCTAATTAGTTTCCTGGCCTTGTGCTGTCTTTGAATATGCAATTGAAATGGAGAAAGGTTAATGTAATTGGTGTGCTGCAGGATGTGCACTTCTTGCATTTTTGTTCACTATAAAAAACCAGTTTTAATTAAGTTTCTTTCAACTAATTCAAGTTCTTTCTAAAAATGTAATTAAGATATGTCATAAGTGACTGAGACTTTCTGTGCAATTGAAAATATTGAAATGGAAGTCAGGGATTTTTTCTCTTTTTTTCTCTGACATAGGAAGAACATATTGGAATAAAATAGAGTTGTGATAGAAGCAGTTTCTTGGTTTTGGTTTATCTTTTGGTTGTTTTATTTTTTTAATTTAAAATTCGTAAAGCCATCAAGAGAATGTTTCTCCTTTATTTTAATTTTTTTTTCTTTCTTTGTATACGTGTGACATGATTTTCTGTAAAAAAACCTGACTCTGTGTTGTGTTGGGATATTGTGAAGTGATTAAGAAACTTTGTAGGTACACAGATGGCTAAATGCTGTTACTTGATGGGCTCATGATGCATAAGTATGAACTTATGAAAAGTTCCTCTAAGCAACTGAATTATTTTTGTGTATGTTATAATATCCCTAACACTCTTACCCAAATCACACCTGTGCTTAGTGGGGTCAGGTTAATGCTACACAGAGAATGAGGTCCGATAGCAACAGAAGGAATTTAAAGTCCAAACCCAAGATGACAGACGACTCTGTGAAGGACATTCCCTGAGATATGGAGCGTGTCGACCAGGAAGTGGTGATGTCACTCTGCTCCAAGGAGCTTCAGCACTATTTCTGTGCGTGGTCATTTCTTTTGTGGAGCAAGAAGTGAAGGATATATATTATTTGCTGTTGCCTTCACCTTTCTGAGCAATGTGACATTGCAGGCACATTACAGACAGTGTTTTACAGCTAGAATAAAAGACAAGAAAAATGTTTAGTGTTCTGTGACCTCTCAAATGTTTTTTATGTACACAGGTAACCCAAAGCAGTATTACCTCATTTAGGTAGACTGAGGACCTCATCTCAAATGTCTGAAGTTCCGAGTGATGCTCGTAAATAATATTATTTTACATTTCTCAAATTGTCCTTGGATATTTTTCTTGTAACACTATACTCCTCAGCTGGCCTTGGGAATCTCTAATATGTTATGGCAAGGTTTGCTGAGCAAATCCTATAAAATGCAAAGCTGCTTTGTCTTGATGTTTTGTTCTATGCAGGAATATGCAGTCTTATGGCACAACAGTATGTACTGGGGAGTGAGAAAAACTTTAGTTGTTCATGATAGAGATGACAGCATTGATTAATGGATTTCAAAATTTTAAACCCTTACTAAGAAAATCTGCCACCCTTGGTGTTTTATTAAATACATTCTTAAGAAAATGATGGATTTCTCACATCTAAAGACTGATAGAAAAATACAGACTGGCAGCAGGTTAGGAGGTCATGAAACTTAAAGTACTACTAGAAACAAAAAGTTTTCTTTAGAAAATTGTTACACGAAGATAGATAATATATGCAGAGTGAACTACAAGGTTATGACCAAAGTGTTGACCAAATGCAGAGGTAACAGTTTAGACAAGAATAGAATTTCTTATTAGCTTAGCTGAGATTAAACAAACAAACATGTTGGCCAGATATTTTTTCAGTGTTTGATACTGAAGTTATTTGCCTGTTTCATTAAAACAGCATAGAGAAAAGGCAAGTTTTTGGGCCAGAATTACAACATAGGAGGTGTTCCATGATACCAAATAATTTTATGGTCAAATTATTTCAGGATGAAAGTGAGAGAAACATTTTTTTCCTTTTTGTTGTTTGAGTTTATGATTGGGATTGCAGAAATAGTTTCTGAGTACTAGACTCAATCACTAAGCACTGCTGGGCTGATAAAGGATGGCAAATTCTTGGTGACTCATTTATCACTATTGCCAGGATTTGAGGTTTCTAGTTCTTAGTTTGTTTTGTATTTTTTGTGGGTTTTTTCTTGGTTGTTTTTTGTCTGTTTTTTGGTTTGGGTTTTTTTNTGTATATGTACTACTTTCATTAACAGAAGACCACAGCACATCCATGAAGAAAATAGAGTCTTCAGACTTCTCTCTGTGTTGATATTAAATTGGCAGAATAAACTGTGAGACTCTGGAAATTCATAGTATTTCCAGCTGATAGCTTGCTTTTGCTTCGGCTTCCTTATAAAGAAGATTTGCAGAAGTTTAAACATCACAATGTAGAACAAACAGCACCGTACAGCTTAAGGTAGAAATTGAAAGTTTCCATTGTAAGTATTATTAATTTTGGTGACTTGCTCTAAGTTCACCATACAATTCAATATGTGGTCTGGCCAGCAGTACTTTGCAGGAAGGAATTACCTATACATTTTAATATGGTAAGACTCCTAAGAGTTACCCAGAAAAAGCAAGGAATTTTACAAGTGTATCAAAGATCTTGGTCTCAATTTTAGCTACTACTTCTGATTTTGATACTGCCATTCCACTGACTTGAGCTGATGGCTTTTACGTATTCAATCATCGAATAAGAGTTGCATATGAAATGTCTAAACTTCTAAATAATTGCACCTGGGCTCTTGGGAAAATGCAACTGATTGTGGACACAAAATTGCAAACAATTATAGACTAAGACAAAGCTGCTGCTGAACCATGGAAAGCATGAAAACATCTCATCATGTAAAACATTGATATTGTAAAAAGACTGCTAAAAGGTTCATGGTTCTGGCTAATATTGTAGGAGAAAAAGAAATCAGCTTAGTGGATAAATACCATTATAAAAAGCGGCAAAAGTTGCAAGTGTTCTTATTTCAAAGATAAAACTTTAGAAGTCAGAATAACTGCCCTCCAAAGTTCTTGACCGCCCCCACTTCATCTTGGCAATTATTCTATTTTTGTTTTGTCAGCAGCACCAATAACACAGCTACTGTATTGTATAAAATAATTGTATTATATGGCAGATAAAACAAGAGGTATGCATCAGATTACAAATAATTTAATTTTACAAAGGAATTTTACATCTTAATCTGTTCGACCATCACTTTCACTTAGACTCTGAAATAAAATTATGTTATTGTATTCCTTTCTATAATCTAATATTTCACCCTTAAGGAAATGTCAGGTCACATTTACAGCAATCTGGGGGCCTCTAAGCCAGATTGGAAGGTCATTCTGTTTGAACATTGTAAATGAACCTGTCCAACAAAGTTTTGGTTAAGGACAACCAAGGACTCATTATACAGTCAATTTACCCAAATGCCAGGAAAAGTAATACCAAGGCGGTTATTGTCTGTCCTTTAAAATTTGAAAAGATATCAAGTATTCAGGAATTTATCCTTTATTATCAAGCTTTGGAAGAAATTGTATTAAAGAAAATATTTTTGTGGAAGATCATTATGTTACTGTGCAAATAACATTAAACCAAACACTATCTTTCTAAAATGAGACAAACTGTATTTTGGTATTATGAAAAATGTGGGTGTACATTATTTTCCTACACTCTACTAGGAGGCTTGAGTATTTTTTACAGCCTTCCTAAATTAATTCACAGGCAAGATTAAGTTCTAACAAGAGATGTTTTTGCAGCAAACAGTGACTCCTTTTCTTACATATGATTGTGTGATTATGTACAATCACAAAAAGCACCATTAGGGAACATGGCTGCAACCTTGAAAGTGGTTTCCACTTCAGTTAGCTGGTGTTGACACTAAAAATTGGGACAAAGAGAAATGTAGCTATGACTGGTGCCCAAATTATGACTCCATCTCTGCTCCTTCATAGGCAGAAAGAAGACAAAGATGCTATTTCTTGTGAAGGATCAGGGATTAGTCAATTTATTTTGGTTATATACAATACCTTTGAGTTCTGTCTATTGCTTTGTAGTGGTATTTGTCTATTTTCTAGCATTGAATGTAATCGCAAGATCACTTTTAGTTTATCTTTTAGCTCAGATGATTACCCAAGATGGTGCAAAACTAGCAAGATAGTGACTAGTATATTCAGTGGTAAGCCATGTATTTTGAGACATACACTAGTAAACTGAGTCAAAGCATTTCAGTACTCTCTTAATATTAATTAATATTACCTATATTCACCCTTATCTGCTTTCCTGTTTTATATGACATCTCCACCTATCCATATCACGTACAGAGACAATTCTGCTTTAAATGAGAGTTACAAATTAAAACATCGAAGTTACATACTCTGATGTGGACACTGGATAGAAGATCTCTAAGGAAGAAGGAGGATTTTTCCTTTCTGAATCATCACAATCTATGAATAAATCTATGAATAAAACTACCATATTTGAATTGAGTTAATTTGGTCAATTGGAGTTGTCAGAAAAAAAAAAAAAAAAAGTCTCAGTCTTTCTTCCCTTCCAATCAAAGTGCCATATGATTAGTTTTGGCATTACATCACAGAATTTCACATGATAAAACAAAAAAGTCACATTTAGATCTAAAAGTCCTTCTGGCTTTTGCCTCATTCAGAAAGGGAACAAGCCTTATTCTAATAAACTGAGGCTTCTGATGTTGGAGACATAGGGAATGCATAGAGGAAGATTTATTTTCTGTAGAATAGACAGTATTTCTCTGTTTGCCACCCTGTAGAAATTTCTTCATTCTACACTGCAAATTCTCAAAGTTTCAGTGCAGCAAAATGCAATATATTTGTTCCCATGCACACAGTGCTGTGAAACTCCTGGAAGAAATCAAATGATCTGTCCTGGTAATGTTTAGTGATCTTTTAGCACACCAGGCTGATTTCTTGATTTTCTTGAAGGCTGCTTTCCTCCTCCATTTCTCTGCAGAGTTGTAACAAGAGACCCATCAGAGTGTTGTAAGACACCACAAGTTGTAAAAGCAACTTGCCAAGACATGAACAAAACTTGTCAAAATACTTTTTCTTTGTTCTGTTTTAAATATAAGGTGTGTTGGTCACAGGTCTGGTGTCAATGCTTTCGTGCACACTTCGTAGGTGTCCATAGCTCTGTTAGGGTTTTGGAATTACTGTAGTGATTTGATATGGGAAGCAAGTAGTTGTAGTACTCCAAGAGCCAAAGACACACCCATGGGTATGAGTCTCAATAGAACAGATGCATTTTCTTTAGTGCAATTCCTAGTGTAGCAAAGACTCTGTCAATTACTCTCAAGAAATTTCGTAAGTAAAGCTCAGTAGAGCCTGGGAACTTGAGCATAGTGAGATACAGGCAGATTATCTTCTCCAGGCTTCATCCCTTTCCATCAGAGATGAGTTTGGCCAAAGGAGAGAGCTGTGAGGGCAGTCAATACTAACTCACCTATCAAATTCTCATGCATGAGGAATAATGCTTTCCAATATGGTAGACAACTTTCATGAAGTCCAAAAGCAGAAAAGTTCACTCAGCCAAACTGAAGACATGTAGTATTTTTACACTCCTAATGTAGGACAGGTTCCTGGACTCACAAGGAGATAAATGGTATTAGGTGCCATAAATCTTCAAGTAAAATAATAATCAGTTTTCCAGGATCATGTTGTGTTTCTTACAAGTCTAACTGAAGTTTCTGGAAACAATGTTGGAACTGCCGTTTACCAGCAGCTGTGGTGTCATATCTGGAAGTGCCATTTTCTAAGAGAAGCTTATCAAAAAGGAAAAACGTGCAGTAATTAATCTGTATATCTCTGGGTGAAAAGGGAGCTGCTGGAGAGTGGGGGTATTCTCCCCCTAGCGGCCTCTAAAGGCACTGGAGACTCCAGCATGACCAGGCATTCAAAAATCCTTCATACATCAAGGAAGAGAGAGAAGCCAAAGTGCTTGCCTGAGGCAAGGCTATGACAGTGGCAGGGAAATGGCTCTGATAGTGTAATTGCTCCCAAATATCCTGGTTGAAAACGTGGAGATGTTTTTTTCCCCTTACAAAATACTCTGCTGAAGAACAAAATGGATGGAACTATTAATTATGTATTTAGTGATTATAACAAGTATGAATAAAGTATGACTGGTGTCTGATGGGTTCCCTAATTTCTGCACTGCTTCTGTAACCATTCTACAAAAGGTCCTAATGCATTTAATACATTTTTTGCTTAACAGGGTGTTATGAGGCCCTCCTCCAAAAGAGCAAAGAAATCTGAAGGCTTAAGAAGGCTTTCATAACAAGCTGTAGAAGTGCTTAATTTGTGGCACTTTCAAGAAGGTAGCATATAACATGTGTGCCCCTTTATTCAGCAGAATGAATTGTCTCTTGGATCCACTCTGCTGTTTGTCAGCCAGCCATACTTCGGTCTGTGCCTTCAAGCTTTTCTCCCTCTAAATGGTGCAATCACATTCTGCATTCCCTGCCAGTAGCTTTTCCCCCTTAAATCAGCCCCTGGCATTTGACTCTTAGAAGCTAAAACTAAAATGAGCTGAGTCCCTAGTTAACATCTATTTATTAAAGATGATCTTTCATGTATAGAATTACCAGGACATTTGGCCTGATTTACTATACTAACATCTCCAATTTGGCCCTGGCTAGGGTGCTGTGCTGGTAATGCTGCACCCTATGATGAAATAGTGACTAATCAGTATTTATGAATAGGGTTTTGTAAGTCACTAAAGAGCAGAGCTTTCATGATGGAGGGGGGAAGAGGTTTTACCTTCTTAAAACACAAATATTGCCGAGCTTTGGGAATCTATATGGCACATTAGGATTGAAAAGCTTTCATGTATAAATTGCAGTTAAAAATGTGTAATGTAGTACTGTCAGTAATTTAAATGGAGTGTAGCCCTTTCAGCCATTATTGCTATTTGTTAAACTTTGTAATTACTATGCAAATGAACTGCTGCACTTAAAAAATGACTATACAGTGAATACAACAGAGAAGAACAGCTTGAACTTCTAACAAATGTGAAAAGAACCCCTGCTTTTAAAATCTTTTTTATTTTCTTTTTTGAAAACTCCATGGTTTTTTTTCGGGAAGATTGCATTTTGGGAAGAGAATATAATATTTTCGTGCTGAAAGGAGACCTGTGGGCCTAACTCTATACAATAACAGGGTGCCAATTGTGTAATGCATTTGGTTTTCCTAAATCCGGGATCAGTTCTTTAGAATGCACAGGTTCTAATACTAAGGTTTTTTTCAGAAATCTGGCCAGGGGATAATTCAAGCTGTGCAAGGGAGCTTGATGCAGAGATTATTGTGTTATGGTGACACATTTAGCCCTATGTGTTGGAGGGCTCATCTAGATATGAACAGGATCGTGTTGGATCCTCCTATTTTCTGTTCTTTCTATGTGGAGACCAGATTGCTGCTATGTTATTTTAAATGCAGCTATCTTATGTACTTGAAAGTTAAAATTCTGTTCTGCCTTCATCTAGTTCTTTAAGCAAGTATATTTCAAAATCTTCCCCAAGTTTCTATCATCTAGAAAAAGATTATTTTCCTTCTCAGGAACTTCTGTAGTGATTCTGTTTCCAAAATTTAATATAACAGTTGAAATCTTCCGAATGTATTTCCCAATACCTGAGGAAACTGTAAGAGTATCTTATTTCCATTATAGTCTATATTCCAGTTGATGTGGTCCACACTGATGCTTTTTTCATGATACCAAAACACTTTTGTTATGCAATATATTTGTACAGCAGGGTAACTTTTAGATTAATTTCTGTAAACTTGTTACCCTGGGGCTTGTTCTCCCATCTTGGTTTGTGTAGTGGTTATTGTTGTTTAAATGTGGAAACCTGTGTTTATCCTATTTTTAAATGCATCTTGTGATTTTGGTTGGTTTTTTTTTTTGTAGTTTTTGTTTGGTTGGTTGGTTGGGGTTTTTTTGTTGGTTTTTTTTTTGTTGGTATTTTAAAGTTTATTATTTTGAATATGCTTAAGGAGATCTTTGGAAATTTTAGAGAGGTATACATGCATTTAAAGACTAATTCAAAAGGTATGCAGATGATCTGCAAAGGTCTGCATTGAATCTTTGTTTACTACACATGTTACCGAAGACATGTGTCTCCCTGCTGCCTGAGGGGAGGTTTTTGAATTTCCTTCAGGATCTGACTACATACGCAGTAGACTTGCACATAGGCCATTGTAGAATAGACTGCACACAATCTGATTTAGCCAAAAGGCTAACCATGGGAGATGTGTACCATAATGAAATCTTGAGAAATGAGTATGCTAATCCATGTTCTGATAGATAACCACAAAACATTTCAGTAGAAGAGTTAAAAAAATCAACATTGGGGAGCTAGGGAAAAAGCCCCACACAGTTGTCACAAGTCATTCTGACCTCCTAAGGGAACTATAAAACTTGATATGACTAAATAGTTTCCACTACTTAGTCATAATAGTTTCTAAAGTCAAGTAAGCTTGACTTTTAAATATATAGCTTAACATTTAGAGCATAATTTTTAATTATGAAAAAATATTTTGTTTTCTGTTACCAGAAATAATTGGAAAGATCAGTGAGATATATTTTAGTATACTGTATAAAATATATATTTTACTATATATTTTGGTCTACCTAAGGAAAACAGCAACATTGTACACTCTCATACACTCTTTTTCGGATCCATGTCAAATGTTGACCTGAAAGAAAATCTGCTGAGATACTTGACTGTATTTGACTTAAAATCATTTACTCACTATGCTGAAGCTTTAGTACATCTTAAGGAATTTTTAGAAAAAAATACCCATGGTAACTTGTAGCTCTATTAACAGTAAGTATGAGTTACTAGAAACTACAATTTTCAGTGTTAAAAAAACATTGATTATGAATTCAGGAATGAGTCTATGAAGTTTGAATTATGAATAATTAATTTCAGGTTGCCTAATACTGTTAGACTGTTTTACAAATCAAAATAACACTCTGTGTTCCAAATAAGCTGGAAAACTAGTGTTGTTTGGTGTAAAGCACAGCCAAAATGGCATATCTCACCCTGAATCTGACAGAATGACTTTATGTCAGTAACAGAAATAGTATGAATGGGCCAATGTACAATATGGTACATGTGCATACGAAATGTCTGTGCAACTGGATACAGAAGTTAATATTCTTGAATTATTCCTTCTCCTGCATATATGAATATGGATGGATCCATTTTGAACCACATCTTTTTGTAACAAATATTCCAAATTAGTCAGGAATGTAGTTGCCTGATGTCAAAAACTGCTAGATTCTTCTGCAAGCTAATGATCTTCAATAAGACTAAAACCCAATGATTTTTAGATCTTCTAAAAACACAATTAAACAAGACTAGGAGTTTTCAATATGACCACTAAAAGTAGTCCCCACATAATGAATTCTTCTTCCTTTCCTGGCTAGGAACTAGATATTGAAATCAAGTGAGTTGATAAGAAGACCAAAATGTTGGAGGAAAAGCCACAGATATTCAATTACTCAAGAAACTGTTAACAAGGATTAAAGATGGTCTTAAAACCCTTTTTTTCCCATTTCAATTTGAATGATGATCTAGCCAGCTTCAGTTGTCCAAGTCAAAGCTGTCAGTTGAGGCTGGAGAACTGTAAAATCAGAAGTGTTCACACAATTACAATATGTTAATGCTGCTCAGCCTCATAGCATGGCTTGTGACTGTAGCTGATAGAGCAAATGAGCAAAGACTATCTATGTTAAATGTAAAGAACTTTTTTTTTCATATTTTTATTTTCTTTTTCTTCCTATAAGAATGCAATTTGAGTATTTTATTCTAACGTTGTAGTACAGAGACTTCCAGGATTATTCATCATCTTAATATATGCACTAGACTGCAGAAATTAATAGCAAGACAACACAATGATTGATTTAAAAAAAAACAAGACTAAACCAGTATTCTCTGCCAACACAACAGTGATCTTTTCATGGAAGGGCAAGTACAATAGTTTGTCTTCTGTAATTGCTTCCAAAGTGTCTTGGCACACCTCTTACAAAAAAGGACTGGAGAATCATCTTTTACAAAATGCCATGCACGTTGTTTAGCTGTCTAGTGGGGACCATTTCAGCCATCAGAGGCTAGAAAGAGACTACATGGGCTCATTTCTCTACAGTTTTGTGCTGCTGGTTCTTGAAATTTATGACTCTTACATGACCTCAATTCAGTTCATGGTGAGAAATTGTTATCAGGCAACCAAGGAACACATCCATTATACTACACAGTCCATTATACATTTTAATCCCCTCAGCTCATTCCTATGTTAAGCAATCTTACAAATCATGTGTTTTATTCAAATGTTTTTCCTGTAAAAGCAAGTAGCACAGTAAAGGACACAGTTAGAGGAAATTCAATGGGTACATGAGTGTGTCATAGTTTATATGATACAGTGGTTTTTGTAGCATTTTGACAATTTTCTTTTTTTTTTTGTCAGGTCATTTCCAATTAGTATTAAGCATGGGCTTAAGCAGAACTCGGTAGCAAATAATACTATTGTTGATTTCTTTTGTAAAAAAACCCAAACTTGTGAGAATGGTAGTAATAATGACTTAAAAAATAATAATCAGGTTTTGTCTTCATGAATTAAAAAGAGTATTAGCATAAACTAGAAATGTCATGTAAAGGTCCACAGAAAAAAGCTTTTTTCTAGAGAAAGCTACAGGCTGCAAAGGGAATAACAGACAACTGGGATGAATTTCCTCATTTTTTCTGCCATGCTGTTTTGAAGATACTGTCATTTGCTCAAAGATTTTATATTATTTTTACTTGTATCTAAAATGGACATGGAGAGCATGCTCTTTCTCCTTCAGTATCTTTCTCTCATACACACAAATACATATTCATACATAAGAGCAGAGCAAATTCCATCTTCTTATTCCACCACTTTATTGAATGTACTATCAGTGGCTTGCAGCATAATTTTATGAACTTGGTGTCATTCAAGCTCTGGCACTTACAGTACTTCTGCACACTTCTTTAAAATGACAAGAAGCAGTTTGCTTATGGGGAGCAGCTTGGCAAATAAGGGTAGTCTTTATCATTACAAAGCTGTTGCCAGAATTACCTAGAGCAGGTGTGAATGCATATGTACCCACTAACATCTATTTCTATATTCCTTATTGCCATAATATCTGAATGCCTCACAGTATTCTACAGGCTTGTCTTCATAACACCTTTTAGAAGCAAGAGACTGCTTTTGTTTCTATTTCACAGGGAGAGGACAAAGTGAAGTTTTGTAGTTTACCCAATTTGACACAGCAGTTGGGGGCTGGGACTGGTGACTGGGATCTGGGTCTGACCTCCCAGGGGCTACAACAGCTGCTTTAACCTGCAGAGTCACATTGCTGCTTCAGCACAGTGAGACTCTTATCTGATTAACCTGTCAGCTGAGCAAGTTTTTGCAGCAAGGTTCATCTTATTGTTGCAAGACAAAAGAGGTTTTGAATCTCGGCTCCTAATTTTAATTCTCAGAGTGGTGCTTGATTGAGAGGATTGACACAGCTGGTCGGGAAATTCTGCGCTGTTGGAAAAAGGAGCAGATGGACTAGTTCTTGTTCTAACAGAACAGCTGTCTGAAACTCAATTTTTATTTTTTTTTCCTTTCTGCTGCTGGCTAACTAGACAGGGCTGAACAAGTCTTTTCACTTTCCACTACATGAGTTTCAATATCTATAACTTCTCCTGCATTCTTACCTCCTTTGGGAAGCTGTTTGTGACCTGCTTGTGGAACAGCTAGATCCTACTGTCCGTAGCAGAGTTATATTTACATACATTTGAATCGTATGTAAAGTATTTGGATTCCTTCATTGTAATTTTTACAGCCATTTTCACTAGAGTTTAAATTCAATGAGGCATCTGTTTCATCACGGTAAAAGCAGTGGTCATTGTTTCAGCTGACAAGTACATAGCAAGTGACGTCTTTTTAACTTACCTCCTTAGGATGGGATTGTTCTAAAACTCTGCAGAGGAAAGTCATCATCACCACCACTCTTGATTAAACAATAGCAGTTCTCAGGGCAGAGAAGTGTATGCAAAGAAATTTCTTTCTGCAGAATAGAAACTGAAGTGCATGTGTGTACTCTGTGATAATTCCGATTGTCATTTATATGATGCCAATTTGTGAAGGCCATCTTGCTGAGAGATGACATTGATGCCACTAGTTGGGTCTATCACTGTAAACCAGTTTCAATATTCTGTAACGGTGTTTCAACATTAAAAAGAAAAGTGTCATATTTAAAAGTTAAGCAATTCTTTAATGTTTAAACATTGCTCTTTTTAGTTGTCCAATCAGGATGGAAAATAGAGGGAGACTTTTTCGTCTCCTCAAGGCCTCTGACACGCAGTGTTAAACCGCTTAGACCATCTGCGTCATGCCTAATCAGAGATGTGTGTATCTCTCAGTGAGATGTCATGAGGGGGAATATCAACAAAATTAATTTTTATTACATTGACAATTGCTTTGTCTTGCTGTGGAAAGGAAAAATTAAACAGTGAAAGCATACCTATGCGGACTCTCACTAAAAGTGACAAATGCTTACCTCCAAAAGTACGCGCAAATGTGCAGTTTCATTATGTCCGGGAGAAATACTGAGCTCTACTTAATCTCTTGTATTTTTAAGGTCTCCTTTAGAGACTTTGTATATCTTAAAGGCTTAAATATAGTTGTCATATCAACTGAAATAAATAAAAGAGCTTTTCATATGCTGGAACAGGCCCTAACGTACTGTAGACAGAAAACTGTGAACGCTGACGTTCTTCAACAGAAACTGACTTCTAAAATACTTCTTTACTCATCTTCTGACTGCACAGAGGTAGGCAGCTTTGGTTTTGTCTCCTTCCCTTTAAACTCAAGGAACTCTCTTGCCTTCTAGAGTGTAAACAGATATCTTGTCCCAGTTGATAGAGTTATGTCTGAGCTCACCACAGGTTTTATTTTCACAAAGCAATATTTTATTTTGTGCATTACAGTATTTAGAGGTAGAGAAAGTGGAGGTTGTAACAGAAGAGTTGCCATGCTTCACAGGGACCTGAGCATTGCTCCAGGAGACCTGCAGTACACCATATCTGCAAAACAGACCAGACAAAGCTTGGAGAAAAAGCATGCATGGGAAAAACAGAGGAATCAAAAGATGGAACAAAACACAGAGGAAAATGTGCAAATTAAAACCACCTAAAACCCTTTGATATATGTACATAGCAATTTACATTAGCCAAGTAAAATCTGAGGCAGGAAACAAAGAAATTTGTTCTGAGAAAAAGAGAAAAATAGCAGAAGTGTGTGTACCCATCAGATTTCAGCCTTTGAGTATACTCAGTCCCATGAATATACTCAAAGGACCTTCAGTAACAGTTAAATCAAAAACTATATAAATCCAGGAACTTTTTTATTCATACATCTCAAATTGCTATGTCCAGAATAGCACAGTTTAGTTGTTATTCTGTGTAATGTGCAAAAAACGGATGTGACTCTTGACATCGAAGAAAATGAAGCTTCTACATATTGAAGGTGCCATTGAACATAGCAACAAATACTACTATTTTTTTCTTATCCTTTTAGCTAGAACTATAAACGTACTTTAAACAATATTTATCTGCGCCTCTGCATTTCCTGTGTAGCCAGTGTAACTTGTAATACTTGGCTCTTATTCATATCTTCTGTTTGGTGTTGTTTGTGTGCTTGCTTTCTATGTATAAGCTAAATGACTGGGGGAGAAAAACTTGTGTGGCTACGTAGTTTGTGCCTTAAAAATGTGTTTGCAGGAGTTCTCCGGTGGTCATGAAAAAGTGTGTTGGCACTGATCTTTGCATCGACTGCATTTGGCTATAGGAATTTTCAGCAATGTTAAAAAGCAACTTACTTCTCTTTTATATATGCATGTAGAAATGGCTGCATTCTGCTGTAACTGTGTGTTTTCATTTAGGCTTGTGATATATTTGTGTTTTAGAAGATCTGAGAGTAGGGAATAAAATTGCTTTGCAGAAGCCCTGCTTTGAAAGTTTGACTGTTTTTGCCCCCATTCTCAACTATGCCAAGATTCTCTGTTTTCAAAGTGTTGCTCCCATAAACTGTTATTTCCTCAGGGAACTCTCAGTGTATTGAAGAGAAAGAATTTGCTGCTTCTTATATTAAACCCAGTGTATTAGATTAAGTTCCTATGGCTTTGGTGAAAACCTGTACTTTGCTTTCTTCTGAATGGCTGTCTTATCAGTTCTTTAAAACATCTACTATTCTCAGGTGTCACTTTGAAACACACAAATCTCACATGTACAAACGACTTGACCGTTAACTCAGTTGCAAAAGAACAAGTTCCTTACCATAGCATTTAATTAACATTCCTTTTAGAATTTTTGATTGGAAAGGGTTCACCTTTGCTGAAACTGACTTCTTTCACATGGTAACTTGAAAAGGTCACCCAAGCTAGTGCCAAAACAAGTATAAATTGTATGGTTCAGTGACAGCAGAACACAAAATTCCAAGAGACTGTGAAATATATTAAAAAAAAAAAATCAGCAACATTAACAGAGAGAAAGTCAGCAAAGTAATAAAAAGGTAGGCAGGAATTGTGTTTTCACCTGTTCACACACTGAATTTCACCATGGTCACCTTGGTAGAGTCCAGCTTTCACTATAAGGAGTGAGAAGACTCGGAAAAATAGGAGTTGGAATGGCTGAGGCTTTCCTCCTTGGTCTCTGATATTTAGCTGAAAACAGTGATTATAGCAGTTTTGTGGAAGCTATTTTCAGGAGGTGGCTTGAAACAGCCCAGAGGAATACATCAAAACCCCCTAGTTTGCATTTTATTCTCTTGGCTCCTAGCATGAAAGAAAGGGTGAGGACTACATGAAAAGAGGTTGTTTGTCACATTTCTTCCATATTGAAAATAGCAATGACAGAATTAAGTCTCTGGAGAGCTAAGGCCCTTTTCTAGACACAGACTTCCAAACTAAAATTAAGTGCTTTGTCTGCTCTGAAAAACATTAAAGCTTTCCAAAGTTTTCCTACTTGTATCCTAGAACAAGCACCTTTAATTTTGTTTCACTGACACTATTGTCTAGGTTGTACTGATAGTATTTCTTCTCATTTTTTAACTTCTCAGATTTTTCTGCCACTTCTGTGCATGCTCATAATTCTTTTTAGTGACATTAGTAGCATACTCACAGCTTCTGCTACATAAAGCATTCTCCTTCACTGTGCCCATACAGCTTCTGAACCTTTCAGACAACATCCCAGTACATCATACTAATTCTGACTGGAGATTTTGCAAAAGACTAGCCTTTTTCACCCCACTTTAAAAGTGGTCATTAATGCATGTTCCAAAGCTGTTTATTACCAAAATCAGTTATTGAGAAGTTGACCAGAAACTTGAGAAGAATGCAAAAATAAGCAGGATGGAAATGCAGTGGAGTTTTAGCTAAAGCTTGATAATGTTATGAAATGTATTAGCTGATACAAGTACTTGTAAAAGCTAGTAGTTGGGTGTATTGACACTGGAAGCAACTTCTAGTTCTACGTCTCCCCAGAAGATAGAGACTAAATCTTAAGCCTGAATTCATTTGGGAGCATGGTATAACAATTTTAGAGTGTGTTAGTGTACTGTTTTTACCCAGAGGTTGCCAGCCTCTCTCTGCTAGTATTTGAAATGCATTTCCCTCTGGCATTCTGACAGTCCTGAGAGTAATAACTCTGTATAGCTCATGCCTCTGTTGCTAAGACTGTGATCTGCCAGGCTGTCCATTTTATAGTGCCTTTTCCTTCAGAAAATTCTGATCACTTCAATGGCAAGCTTTCCTCTTATGGTTTCAAACATGAAATTATCTGTTAAAGAAGAGTTTGGGTAATTAAATTTCCTCAGTTATAGGTGCTGATTTAAGTTTCTTGCTACCTCTTTTCTGACACTAGGTTGAGTGTAACAAACATTTAAACAAGCTACAGACTTCTGCCTAGTCCTCTTTTTCTTTCCATGCTTTCTTTATACATAGTACTTCAAGGGAATCCTTTGAGTGGTTACCGTAAAGAGCTTTCTCCTTATGGTGAAATTCTTATCTCCTAGAACTTGCTTATGTTACTGTCTACTAGTGTGTTCACAGTTTTTTCACCCTAGAAGACATTTTGCAGGCTTTTTCTGAAAGATTGAGCGTTGAGCAAAAACAAGAATTAAGCTTCTTATTAACAGCTATTATACAACCCTAATAACTCAAATTTTTATCTTAGAGGGATTTTTTTTTTCTGACGATCTTGGTGACAACCATAAATTTACTGCTTCACAAATTCAATCTTTATTCATGTTTTTGCAAATTCCATGTAGGCAGAATTTTGGCTTTAGAAGACATTGCCAATATAAAGATTTAAAATTTGAGTAATATTCTCAGGATGTGGACTTCAGTAAATACATCAGAGACTTATTATCAATCGGTTTAGAAGCGCCATTAACGTGAATCATGAACACATCATTTACTAATTGATTCTGTCTCAGTTGATTGCATCAGTGAATGAGGTACCATGAATAGGAAGAAAGATACTGGTTCTAATTGCATGATGAAGTTTTCTTCCTTGTTGTCCTTTGTAAGTTACGGGTTTACATAAAAAATGTGAAAACTGTTTGTCTGTCTCTGGCAACCAAAAGGGGTTTATACTGAGTATTTTTCAGTGTCCAAATGCCAAAAGAATGCCCTTCTCAATGCAAAAGGATGTAATTTTCCACAAAATCTTAGTGCTTGAAAGTATAATAAAATAATTTTCAGCATATGAAAAAACATCAGAGAGGAAAATTTTCTTCAGCTCTAGTGTCTGTGTAAGGCTCAACAGTGTTTGACTCTTGAAATTGATAACTTCCCTACTAAATGATTTCAAGACCTTGAACAAATTTCATAAAACAAGGTGTTAGTAGCTATTACCAACTATGTACAGTGTTTTGTAATTGTGTTTTAATAATGCTATTAATATTCACCAAGGTGAGCTGCATTGAGTGTGCTTGATAATATATGTATTAGGTTTCAGAATACCTGGCACGAACAGACCGAAACAAAGTAATTATCGTAACCTAGCTAATTTAGCACCTGTACTCAAGTCTTCATTTGCATTGCCTTTGAGCTATAACATTGAAGACAGATTTCTTCCCAAATTTGCAGGGCTGTGATACTCCCTGAAAAAGTATCAATGAGAGAGTAAGAAGCAGGCAGGAATTGATTCCTAGACATCATAACCGGTTCTGTACTTGCATTGTTTAATGTATATGAGTACATATGAGTTCAGTATTTTCTATTTCAGTAATATATTTGTTATCAGAAAAGTTAATCCACTGGTATGATGAGACAGCTAGAATTTTAGTACTAAAATTTATTGATAATTCCCATTATAGGTCAGTGTATTACACTGCCTCAATGTTCAGGCTGAAATTGTATTCATTCTTTTTTTTTTTTTTTCCTCCTTTTTTTTTTTTAAAAAAAAAAAAAAAAATTTTCCCCTGAAAGCCCACCCAAATGTCAGTTTAAAGGTAAGGAGACAATTTTCATTATATCCAGGATTCCCACCAGAGACCTGCAACAGAAGACATTGCTGCTGGCTCTCTGGAACACTTTAATTGAAAGAATAAAATCTCTACCCTTGGTCAGGTTAAGATCTGCCTGGTGAATGTGCATGACAAATACACATTCTCAGATTTCCTATGCCCACCTGTGTTTTACTCTGCAATAGTAAAGGAGGTTTCTTCACTATTGAAGAAACAGAAGCTGAATAAGGGAAGAGCACTAGGGAGATAAGCAGTAGTCAAGGCAACTGCAGTTCCCCTACACTGAGAAACTGGTTTCCAACCCTATCACAAAATTAAATGAAACTGATTTGGCGTGTCTTATTTTTTTAGATGTCTGACTGGATTTGTGAAATATGATCTGCACAAGCGTTGAGTGCTTTCAGCTAAAATAGAAACCAACGTAACCTATATTTTAAATATGTTAAGTACTAGATGCTATTGAATATTCAAGCCCCACCCCCTAACCCCTTCACACACACACACACACACACACACACCAGATTATAGATATTTTGACTTGGACAGTCAGAGTTTATGGATACCTGTGACTCTTTTCTTGCTAGACTTCAACACTAAATTTAGAGATTCTCCTTCTCTCACAAAAATTAAACATAAATATGGAATGCTTACATGCAATAACTGAAATCTCATTAGTGTATGTATGCAATACTAGCTGATAGGAGAGCATTTTAGTACTGGTTCCTAAGTAAAGCATGAACAAAACATCAAGGAGAAAAATGTTAAATTCATGTTTATGTAAATGAGAACCAACTTCTCAGGGAAGCAAAAGAGTCTTTGAGAAAGAAAAAAAAAAAAAAGATGTAAACTTCAAACTAGAAACTGCATTTGTTCAGTTGAAATTGAAAGTTGTATGTCTGCTGGTGTGAATCAAGGATGTACAATCAATTTTAGTTCTAGAATTTTAATATTCTCGGGTGCTTATTGTAAACTTACTATTATTTCATTAATGTGCAACATAGTGTTCGCTATGTTATGCTGTAGGATGATTGGCTTGGAAATAGAATCTCTCTCTGCAAAGGTAATAAAGTATACTGCTAAAGGGTTACCCATAACAACACTCGCTATTTATTCACTTTTCTTCTATTGTATGTCTTCATGGGAAGTAATGGAAACTTTCTTATGCATTGACAGTGCTGTTAATAAGAAGCTGATTGAATCCTGTTGACTAAATTAAACTGATGTAAAGAGATTTTACCTCACATAAATCATAATTGTCGTGTTCAGAGAAGTATTCAACCCCTAACTGAGAAAAATTTGTTTCTCTATGGCTTCTTTTCTCTCCTAGAGGAGGGCAACTAGTACTTCCAGTATGTTTCTGTAGCAGCTCTACAGCAGACTGCACAAGGGTGTACTAAAGCAGACTATGCCACACAATAGCTTTCTCTAGCAGCAAAAGAACAAGTAGGGATTGTAGGACTGAACCCAAGGTTAACAAGACACACATTGTTTGCTAAGGTTTATAATTTGCAAGCGCTGTTAAAAGCATGTGAATTCCAAATTCCTTTTGATATTGCTAGTGTCTGTCTTAATGCTTAACCTAATTTGATTTGCTTCAAGAAGAGCAAAACTATACTTGAGGCAACTTTTATGGTGGCTCTGTGTGTTTGCATTGGATGTAGTCTATAGTTAGAGAATTATTTACTAAATTTTTCCTTGAATGTGTGGTATAATGAAGATTGAACTGCATGAATTATGTAAGAGACTGTTAGGGAAATTTTTTTTATATATATAATTGACTTTTAATCCTCTTGGTGTTTTTTTTTGTTGGTTTTGCTTTTTTTTTTTTTTTTTTTTTAATCAAGATAGAGGATAGAGAAAAAATGCTGTAAACATTGCTGTAAAATAAAATTAAAGACTACGTTTAACTTGTCATGCAAGAACCTTCAGAGGAGATGCTCTTCTTTAATTTAATTCTTAACTCATCCAGTTGTGCATGAATATTCTAAGACTTTATACATTAGCAATACGTAGGATAATACCATCATCTAAAAGCTTTGCAGTACCACGGGCATAGCAGCATGAAATTATTTATTCTCAATCTTACCTTCATCTGTCAGGTAGCCAGCTGAACAGTTCAACACAGATGTTGTCTTCTTCTGCTGTTAAAAACAGCTGGCAATAGCAGCATACATTCAATGAATAAAGTTGTTTTCACTCCTTTTGCATCAATGGAGTTTCTTTGACCCACTGTATTCAAGGATGTCATGACGTGCATGTGCAGATGAGCAGAGGCAAATATGTATAACACTACTTTGCAGAACAGGTAGCATGTCAGAGGTTTAGTTTGCTTTTGATGCATGTATACGTGTCATAAAACATGAAAAGAAATCCTGCTGAGTGGTATGACTGCACATACAGTTAATGCTGTAGGAAATCTGTTTATGACATGTAAATTGCAAATTGAAGGAAAATAGAATTTAATTTCCAAAACAATTGTTAGAATTTGCAATTGGAAATCCTGAACATACTTGAATTACTGTAATTATTGTAGGGGTTTTTTTTATAGTGATAGTGCCAAGAGAGCCTGGTCATGGTTCCTCTTGTTCTTGACATGTGCACATCAGATGTATGGTTAGCATCTGCCTCAGAAAGCCCATAAACAAAGTAGCAACTAAAAAAGACAAGAAATTGAGAGCTAGGAAACTCATTGTATTAACAAATCCACTATGATTAGGGTAATAAGTAGTTGCCATGCTAGAACTGTGGCAAGGAATCTATTACTTTTTGTTCAAAGCCTTTTACTGAGTATATGAATATATTTTTAATTATAATGATATTTTTATGCAATTATAAATTAAAAATAATATGTTCTGGAGTGCCTAGGAATATGCTTGTATGGTGTAAGGGGAGCAGGGGGAAGCAACGCAAGAAAATAATTGCTCTCTGAAATTTAATATTTGCTTCCTCTTTCCTCATTAGGAATAAATCTTAAGTGTCTGATAAAAGACTGAGAGAGGACACATGTAGACAGTATAGCTAGTACATTTTTCAGTGTTTCCACTAGTTCCTTTTTTAAAGACTGGGTTTTTTTAGGCAATACAATAAACCAAGTCTTTCTTGTGTAGAAGATTCCCCCCGGGCTCAGTGGATTTTACCGTGGATCTGAATGACAATGCATATACAGTCTGGTAAAAGTTTTAAGGAGTAGAAAAGGTGGGTGTTGGAGAGACTCAGGAACAACGGGAGCTTTTTGCATGTGGATGTTTATACCATGGTCCCACGCACTGTTTAAACCTTATTTCTAATTGTTGTGAAGTTTGAATTTTTACATCTCAGATGGTACTTATGGAATGTGATATCTCTATGAAAAGTTTAATGTATTTAGTACAATTTTTCTAATGCTAGTGAAAGAAAAACTTTTATGGGAAATGTCAGACTTTCCCTAAATACTATCATAGAATCATAGAATTGTCTAGGTTGGAAGAGACCTTTGAGGTCATCAGCCTAACTCTAATATAAAAAACCATTGCTAAACCATGTCACTAAGGTCTACATAAACCTGTCTTTTGAATACCTCCAAGGATGGTGCCTCAACCACTTCCCTGGGCAGCCCATTCCAATACTTAATCCCCTTCAGTGTAAAAAAATTTCCTAATATCCAATCTGAGTCTCCCCTGGTGCAACTTGAGGGCGTTTGCTCTTGTCCTATCCCTTGTGACTTCATAGAAGAGACAGACCCCACCTCTCTACAACCTCCTTTCAGGTAGTTGTAGAAAGCAAGGTCTCCCCTCAGTCTCCTTTTCTCTAGGCTGAACAACCCTAGTTCCCTCAGCCTCTCCTCTTAAGGTTTACTCTCCAGAATCCTCACCAGCTTTGTTACCCTTCTCTGGACCTACTCTAGCACCTCAATGTCTTTTTGGGGGTAAGGAACACAAAACTGTGCATAGTACTTGAGGTGAGGCCTCACCAGTGCTGAGTACATGGGATTGTTCATCTCCTGAGTCCTACTCACCACATTGTTCCTGATACAGGCCAGAATGCTGTTGACCTTCTTGGTCATGTGGGCACACTGCTGGCTCATGTTCAGCTGGCTGTCGACCAACACCCCTGGGTCCTTTTCTGCCAGGCAGCTCTCCAGCCACTCTTCCCGAAGTCTGTGGCACTACATGGGGTTGTTGTGACCCAAGTACAAGACCTGGCACTTGGCCTTATTAAACCTCATCC
>VXBW01008339.1:142421-153670 GCA_013400375.1 Thinocorus orbignyianus
ACCTGCCTCTCATGAACCCATGCTGGCTGGGCCAGATCATCTGGGCGTCCTTCATGCAACACATAATGGCACTCAGGATGACCTGTTCCATGACCAGGCACTGAGGTCAGACTGATAGGCCTGTAGCTTTCCAGATCATCCTTCCGACCCTTCTTGTGGATGGGTGTCGTATTTGTTATATGCCAGTCAGCTGGGACCTCTCTGGTTTGCCAGGACTGATGGTAAATGATTGAAAGTGGATCAGTGATCACTTCCTTCAGCTCCCTCAGTACCCTCAGATGGATCCCATCTGGCCCCGTAGACTTGTTTATATTGAGGTATTGGAGCAGATCAGGTCCCTCACCAACTCCCTTTGGATTATGGTGGCTTCATTCTGGTCTCCACCCCCATCTGCTAGCTCAGGGGTCTGGGTACTCAGGGAACAGCCTACTCTACTACTAAAGACTGAGGCAAAGAAGGCATTAAGTACTTCAGCCTTCTCCTCATCCTTTGTCATTATGTTACCTACCACATCCAATAGAGGATGGAAATTCCCCTGGCCCCTGCTCTTGTTACTAATATATTTATAGAAATTCTGTTTATTGTTTTTAACATCCAAGGCCAGGTTAAGTTCTAGNGAATCCTGGGCTGCATAGGGCAGAGTGTGGCCAGTAGGTCGAGGGAGATCGTTCTTCCCCTCTGCTCTGCACTGGTGAGGCCACAACTGGAATACTGCATCTAGTTCTGGGCTCCCCAGGTCAAGAGAGACAGGGAACTACTGGAGAGAGTCCAGTGAAGGGCAACAAAGATGATGAAAGGATTGGAACATCTCCATTATGAGGAAAAGCTGAGTGAGCTGGGACTCTATAGCCTGGAGAAGAGAAGGCTGATGGGAGACCTTAATGCTTGTAAGAATCTGAAGGGTGGGTAGAAGAAGGATGGGGCTGGACACTTTTCATTGGGCTAGATGATCTCTAGAGGTACCTTCCAACTCTGACAATCTTGTGATTCTGTGAAAACAGCATGTTCAGCTTTTGTCTGCCATGACCCAAGGCATTTGTGGAAAATGCTTAGAAACTGTTGGGTTTCAGGAAACAGGGATGTCATATGTCGTTGTCCTGAGAAGGTGTCCCTCTGCTAGCTCGCTTTAAAGATCTCGAGTATACACAAAGGGCCTTATCTTAACATTTATTTAAAGTTTGTCCTGTCCAGGCAAGGAAGCCTCCCTTGCACAGGGTTACCAGCAATAGCAAATACAAGGGGTATTCTTTTTTTGATGCAGTTTTGGGACATCTGACAGTCTTAAAGATTCAGCATAATCCTGTAAGGCAGGAAATTGACTGCAAATAGGGAGACAGAGGGACAGAAAAAGTGATGAAGATCCCAGAACTCTTTGACTTGCCCTTGGAATATTTCTCCTGGGGTTTTTTTTCTGTGTCTCAGAGGTATAGTGCTCAGGAGAAAGAGCGGTTAAGAGAAATGTCATAGAAGATCACTTCCGCTTGGAGTAAAAGCAAGGATGTCTGAATTTGGAGATGAGAAAAACCCCTGTTGTTAATGCTGGAGTGAAGAACAGTTTGAGAGCAGAATCTTGTTTGTATGCTCCTGTGCATCATTTCTGTGTGGAAAAGTTTGCTAGATTCAGTTTATACCTTCTGGATTTGAGTCAGTGAGGTGGGCATATGGCAGTTTGTATAATCCTGAAAATGAGACACACACATCCTGTATGAATAACAATTGGCTTCAGGAGGGAGACAAAAAATTTACAACTGATTCTTGCTTTGTGAATTGTTCCTGTTAGCTCCTTGAAAGATCAAAGTTTTGAAGAATATACAATCCCCAGTATATTGGAAAAGTATTTGCTGCAAATATCTGTGAATTTTAATTAATATGAAGTAGCAATATTAGTACTTTTTAGTGGCATAAAGTACATTGATTGCATTACTAATGAAAGTATCTGAGTCCTGAGCCAAAGAGTTTACTACATAGTAGGAATGAAGACCTAAGTGTAAAAATATTTGTATGTCTGACTAGGGAAGGCAGCAGTTCCCTTAGAGTATCACACTGGTTGAATACCTGGTGGAGGATCTTTTCTCTGGCTAGGCAAGTTTTATATACTTCCAAGAAAAGTGGAAGTGAAAAGGGTATAAGGAAAGATAAAGGGACTCCTTAGATATCAATGGTGAACATTTAGCATTCAGGTAGTGTTCTTTGTTTGTTGTTTCAGGTTTGGGTTTTTTTTTTTGTTTTGTTTGTTTTTCTTTATTCTCAAGAAAAGTCAGGATATTAAGCATAATAGAGTGGTTATAGTAAAATTTATATAATAGCTCATTATTAATTGGTTTTACAAAAGTTTGAAAACATTGGATGTAGCCCTAAAGGGAAGATATGTAAAAGGCTGGTGTGTAGGAGAAGGTTGGATTTTTTGATATTTGGGTTTTTTAATGATATGTTTTTTAATGATCAGTTATACAGAATGACTAGATTTCTGATGCTGATTTCATAAAGGGCAGAGGTAATAGTGAAGAAAGAAGTTTTAAAAAGTTATGCCTCTCAACTGAAATTTATGTCTTTCAGTGCAATGAAACCATACGCACCAGTTTTACTTGTAATTGTTTGTTTTACATTACTTTCACCTATTTGCCACAGCCTCCTTTTCCACCCTAGTGCAACAACTCCTTCCTGAGTGGGAACCATAATGAATCTCTATATCATACAGAGTTTGGAGGACTTATTCATTTTTCCTGCAAAAGTTAAATAAAGTACAAAACTTGCAGCACATCAATCCTTTAGCAAGTTGTCCAAGGTGACATTTCATTAGCACATTTTGTCAGTGGATAAATCGTACAACATGCTCTGAAGAAAAGGTGGAAAACATCCAGTCCTTTTTCATTAGATCCATCCGAAGCTGAACCACTGGAGATTACATACAAAAAGCACGTGAGACAGAGAAAGTGCTATTCTGTCTATAAACTGCATTAATCATTCATTCCCTTCTGAGTGCTTTGAGTCACTGCCCTGTCTCTGCTTAGGCCCCAAACTGGCGATTTAATTTTGAGCTGCTTGACAGGTACATTTCAAGGAAAATCACAGACATAACGACTCCTGCCAGGCTTGATAAAGTCTTCATTTGTCAATTAAGAAGCTTCCAATAAGGCAAGACAGAGAGAGCAAAATGAGGCAAATCACATGATAATATGTGCAGGGTCAGGATTGCCAGGCTTTTTCCCCTCTCTCTCATGCACGCACAAGTACATATTCTCCAAAACAAACGCACACACACACACACATGCCTTCACACATGCTTCTTTTGTTAGTTCTGGGAACAGAAATAATTAGAGAGCTTTGATTCACTTGTATGAACTGATTACCTAAGGGACTGGGACTGCTTTGCTGCTCCATTGACAATAAATGTCAAAGGGCTAACCAAAGATAATAAATACCTGAGGAGTCACCCATTTACTGTGGTGTCAAAATGACATTTTCCTGGTGAAATTTTTCCTGACTATGCTGAAAATAAGTGTTCACATAAAAATTATTTATGTAAAGAAACAGTAGTGTGAGAAAATCAAATGAGTTTCTG
Organism: Thinocorus orbignyianus; assembly: GCA_013400375.1. NCBI lineage: Eukaryota > Metazoa > Chordata > Aves > Ciconiiformes > Thinocoridae > Thinocorus > Thinocorus orbignyianus. Next base: position 145,984 of record VXBW01008339.1, read on the forward strand.
GAAAATGCATTGCATAAACAAGAGAAGTTCCAACAAAAAAAAAAAGAGATACAATGAGATAGATTAATGACCAATTTAAATTAGTGATAAGCCAGTTAAAAGGATACTGTCAGGTTAAAGTCATGGTTCTTACACAGTGTTAAGTCAGTGAATGTATTAGATATTGAAGGGTCATTTTGCAGTTCAAGGCTTGACTAAATACAAAGTCATCTTTGCTGAAGGATTGTTAATCAGACATCTCTGACAAGCTTTATTTGTAGATGTTCTAGCCTAGGATAAGAAGGCCACACCCCTGTGGACCTTTATATATAAGTGAGTTATTAAAGAAAATCTTTCAATATCTTTCACCCAAAATTCCTGTACTGTGTGGTGAGAGCACAAATATTGCTGGAAGCAATGCAACCATTTAAACGAGTGCCAAAGAACTACCCATTTTACTTGGTTCCTTTGGTGACATCAGGAGGAACTGATTTCTGAACTTTGTTTTCCTGTTTCCCCCCATCTTTTGACATTGCTCCCTTTTTGCCTTTCTAGCAGCTATTACAACCTGTCCATCTCTATCACTTCCCACCACTAAGAATGTGGTTTCTTTTATTTTGTAAGAGGAAGGATAGGATATTCAAGGAAGTCAGATAAATTTTGCTTCCCAGTGGCTCGTTCTAGCAAAACATTCTTGTTTAGGCTATTTAAAAGAGAAATAGTTGGATCCTCACTGGCCCATAGTGAAAATCATTAAATACTGCAACCTGTGCTAGATTTGGAACAGATTTCTTCTTGGACAGCTGGTGCCCTGTTTCTTTGTTGTACCACATTCTATCTCTAATTAAGTCTTTTCCTAATGTTTGGAGGAAAAGAAGCCATAACTGGGGAGTTATATTCTTGTCACCTGCTCATGCGTAGAGTGCAACTGGAGGAGGCACAGATTGTAAACTGGAGTTGTTTTATAGCTTGAAGGTTCAAGTGAAGAGTGAGAGAGCACAGAAATGGTGAAAACTCATCTTTACCCTCTCTTCTTCCACCTTTTAGCTCAAGAAACAGAAAATAGATAATCTCCTCATATCTTAAATGCATGCTATATGCTCTTTTATTTTGGTGATGAATACTCTGAAGTTATGTACTTTTCATTTGTAATCAATTTAACATTTCCTTTTTGATGTACACATATTACTGTGCTGTTGTTTACAAGATTTCCTGGCTGAAAGGAATTGTTTGAATCTCAAAAAGCTATTTTAAATTACACTCTGAAAGAAGGTTTCCAAATTCCTCCTTCCTTCTCAAACGTTGTAAAGCTGCGTCTTCTCCTCACACAATGTGGTGCTTAAAACCCGGGATTTTTGGTGAGATTTTTGTCTTCTAGACCTTTCCTAACCATGTAACTGAACAAAAGTAAATCTGGCAGTTAAAATGTCTTTGTTGAGTTCTCAAAAGTAACTAAATAGAATTAGGATATTGTTCAAGTTAGTAGAATTTAGCAGACTTTTCTCAGCTGCTTAGAAGTAATTGACTGTTTTGATATTAATGTCTGTACTCTGGGTGGCAAGACCTTTTCATTTTTTACAGCTACATTAGGCAACATCCTCCTCCTCATTAAATTTTGGAGGTTGGAAGCACTCAGGTCTTTCTTCATAAAGTAATTTTCACTTAGGAATAAAGTCAATCCTTATTTTATGTACTATTTTCCATAATATCTGAAATACCCAATATTAACAAATACTTTCTACTAGCCAGACTTTAGTCTTTGCATTTCATTTGATGATGACACAAGTATATATTTGGTACCACGGCTACTTTCTTTATAAATTGTGGTTTCATAAATATGCAAGGAAACAAATTTTACATAATTGACTGTGAAAGCATGAATGCACCTTTTATGTACTCATTAATTAGCCAATTTATTTTGGAAGTTTCAACTGAAAGAGAAGATAGCAATTGTTCTCCAAAGGACTTCCACTGACAAAGGCATTTTTCCAAAACACTTCATAAACCTTTTCCAAGTGAAGGTAGTAGACAGTTGACACTTCTGAGAGAAGACCTAAATGGATTGCATTGAAAAATACCATATTTTCCCATAATTGTTGTATTTTTCAAATGTTTATACATGTGTTGAATTTTGACTAAAAATTGCAGATATTTTTTTTCCAGCACAAACCTCCTCTGGCACAACTTGAGGGCATTTCCTTCCTATAGCTTGTTGTTTGGAAGAGGAATCTAGCATTTTCCTCTCTACAGCATCCTTTCAGGTAGCTGTAGACAGCAATAAGGTATCCTCCTTATAAGGTCTCCTCTGAGACCTTATCGTCTTGTATCTTGGTTCCTAATAATTCGGTGGTCTATAAGGTGATTCTGAGATCCTGTGAGAGGAATCTCTATAATACATGAATATGTAGAAGTATTTGTATGTTTGTTTATGTACACAAACAGATTTATGCATATTTCTAATTTGTTTTTACAATGTGTATACATATGCATATGTAGAAGTATACATGGTACCAACTACATGATATGCTTATATTGTGTTGGTATTTGTATATAACTAAAAGTTCTTATTTTTTGTACCCTCAACCTTTTTGTTTGCTTGTTTCTTTTTAAATATGACACTGCTCCATTAAAAGAAAAAAAAAAAAAAACACACAAAAAAAAACCCAAACCCAAAACAAAACGAAACAAAACAAAAACCAAACAAAAAACCCAAACAAATCTTTCTGATCAGATCTTCTTACTGTAGAAAAAGAAATTATATATATAGGGCAAAAATGAGCACTCACAAAATGAGAGTCTTTTCGTTCTATGTTGCAGTTTGATAAGAAACCAAAAACCTGCAGAGTGCCCTGTGACTTTACAGAGTGCCTATTGTAGAGACAGTATCATGAGAATGGATGAGTTTCAGAGTCTAGGAGAGAAAGGATGAGCAGCATGGGATCTACACAAAGCGAAAGAGTGGCACTTCACCATTTACCTTTCTTGCTTCTGTTGAGTATCATGTTGATATTTTGGCTACCCATAGATGGGTTTCATATCAGGTTGGAGAAAATATTCAAGCCATATCACTACATTTTGCACTTTAATTTTTTTTGAAAGAAACAGGGAAACTTCACTGGTACTTGATTAAAAACTTACTGTATTCTCAGCAAGTTTTGATGTTTATTGGACCATTTGGACTTTCGAAGAACAATTACTAGCCACAAGAGATCAGAATATATTCATAGAAATGAATAGTGGTTTTAAAACTATACTACCAGGACCTCAACTTTTTAAGCATCTCAAAAGAGTAAATATGGATAATTCTGATTTCATTCTCCTAGTGAGACCATGGATGACGCAGGAGAACATTTCTTTCAGTACTTCTGATTTTGATCCTTAGTGAAGCACATTACTTCTAAACAGAGAAAGAGAATGGATGTATCTCTTGTTGGGTTTATGTGGTTTCTAACTGCTTTGATGACCCGTAGCTCAATTAGGTGAGGATAAAATATAAAAGCCTAACAGCAGGTCTCAAGGCACATATGGAAAAGGTTAAATTAATTACCTTCTCAATAATAGCTCTAATAGTCTTCCATGTAAGTTATATAAGGTAAAAATTTGATTTTGAAAGATTAAATATGGAACACATCTCAGGTAGCTTCATGACTGGAAATAAAGCAAATTTCTTAGAACTATAAACCTAGCTTTTTCTCTTTGCCTTGCAACATTTTACACTACAGTCCAATTAGCTGTGCTACATGCTACGAGTTGGTAAGTGAAAACTTTGCCTTCATCACGTTTTCATTACATTTCTAATAGTCTGTTATAGAACAGAACTGTGGTTATAGTATGATCAAATGCGCCAACCTACCACCTTTTCTCTACCATTTTACTTACTCTGTTTAATAGAATGAACATCTTAGTGGAATTCTTTTAAAAATGCAAAGGAAATAATTCAGATAGATCATATTGCATACTGCATACTGTGTAGGACATTCATACCATATTTTCTATTTTCTCCTTTCTTTCATGTTTTTAACTTCCATTTAGATCTATCAACGATAATGATGCATTTAAAGATAATTTTGGGACACAAAGGTCTAATATCTCAGTGCTTTTAATTTGTTAGATGCTCTTATACAATACTGCTTAGAAACAGAAAACAACTTTGAAAAGTCTGTACATTCCTATATGGCTTCTAACTTCTGACATATTTTTGCTTTTAAAGCCTAGTAAGGCTAGGACATTTAAGTCAGTGTTCTTGACTGATTATTTGACTAACACTGGTACTCAAATACAAAAGACCAAACCCCAAAAGCAAAGGGTAACTAAGAAAATCCTACATGAAAAGAAATTAAAAGTCTTTCCTTCCTCTCTAGGACAGTCAGATTTGGCATCTGTAATAACACAAGAGTTACAAACAGATGAGTTATTAAAAAATAATCTCTACATTAAAATGCCTATGTGACTAATAGGAGGAAACTCTTGCCTCTGCTGCAATAAATCTTACTGCTAGCACTAAACCATTCAATGATGGGTTAGACTAACGAAACATGTTAAAATTTATGTACAACAAAGACTAATGAGATTTTTAAAAAATCCATCTTTAGCACAGAATTAAATAAAGGGTCTCTTAAGGAATCCAAGTAAGTAGATGCAAATCACCTAAGTATCCTGACAGTAAGTAGTTGTAGGTGATCATCTTCTGCTGATTCAGATAAGAAAGACATTAAAACAAATCCTAGCTATTTACAACTATTTACTATCGAGATACTTAAGGTGAAGTAGTTGATTTGCACCTTCATTTGCATTCCCTAAGAGATATTATTTTTTTTTTTTCTTTCTTTTCCCCTTTATTTTCTGTTACTACAACAGGAGCTGTTTCAGCCCTCCTGCTTTAAATACACGATCACATGACTATAACTCAATCAGAAACCTTGAACACGTGGTCTTAATTTTGATCTTGACTATAACTACTTGGCAGAAATGTTTCATTTAGTATTTGAATAATAACAGTATTTTAGTCATTAAAATGTTTATATCTTTGAGGAATTGATAATTTAGATGTCATTTTTTTTTCAGATTTGAGTGAGAGTCAAACATCTACACGGTTTCACAATGTGGTTCTGAAAGTCGAAATCTGTTTCTGAGATTAATATTGATTTCATTTTTTTTTCACTTTTCAAATGTCCTTCTGCTCAAAATTCTGTTGTTTAGCAATCTGCTTTTATAAGCAGAACAGATTTAAAATCAGATAGATCACTGCTTCTTAAAATCCTTGAAAACATTTATATTCTGCATTTTCTCTCATGTGAAAGTGTTTTAAGTATTTGTCAGGAATGATCTCTGTAACTCACAGGCTCTGGAGATTACATATAACTAGTTCAAAGCTCAGACGAGTTTTGTCTGGTAAAAACAAATATTATTTGTTAACTGTACTTTTTGAACTAATAATCTATTATAACCCCAGAGAACTTGAATATATTTCTGTATAAAATCACAACCCTTAAGAAAGATTTCAGTGAAGAACTGTCCAGAAAGAAATAAACAACATACTGCTATAACTGTGTGAAAAGTGGCCTGGTTATATTTGTTTGTGCTTAAAGGAGTTTATGGGAACTAGCTCTGTCCCACTGAAAATCAATTAAATTAGTTGCTAACTATAATAATGCTTTAAAAATTCTACTATTACATGAAGAATGATAAAACTTTATGTTTGAGGATGTGTCTGTATTTTGTACAGCAGCAATTTTATAAAATACTTTTTGTCAACAAACAGTTTGTGAAACACTAGAACAATGAATTACTGTTTAGGGTCTTATCCAACTCAAAAGAAAAACAACACCTCATTAAACAGATTGAATATTGGTGGTGAGAAAACTGCTAAAACACATGCTTTAGAGAAAGGACTTTGTATAAAAAGTCAGTAAGGATATACTGTAATGTTATAGGGAAAAGATGGACTATATTTGTGAAGTAAATGAGAAGCTAAGCATCATTGAATCTGTCAATGACAGGGCTGGGGTCAATTCACCCAAAACCCTGAAGTAATTGGAAATTCACCCTAAAGTAATTGGTTACTGACATATCTAGAATCAATCAAAAGTCAGTAATGAGCTGGGAATACTACTGTCTTTTATCTATTTGTGTGAAAAGGAGTTGTCAGTTTTAGAGTATATACAAAATAGAAGCTTTAGTATGTGAAGGGGCTGCAAAAGGAGGTGAATGTTCTTTTGTCAGATGAGTGAACTTTCTGTTTCCCTCTGGATCAGACATTATAAATATTGGGCTGTTTTCAGTACCCTGGCCTGACAGCGGGCACTGGATTTATTTTATAAAACCACTCAAGGTTTTAGCATTCTACATAAACCCACGGTCAATCTCTAGGTTCTCTGAGATCCATACAGTTACCGATCTGCTGCATTCCTGCACCCATTAGGACCTGACATAAGGGCAAGGACTTAATGGGAGAGTAAGCAAGTAGAGATCCAGTAGCACTCAAGGAGTTTCTAGCCCTCTACTTGGTAGTCTGAAAATTAATGAGAGAACTTAGGGCAAACCTGAGCAGCTAAGGCTCAGAGCATGTATCATCTTAGTAACCCTGCCAGCAGTTCTGCTCTCTGTGCTTCTGCCAGGTCAAAGATATGGAGGCTCATAGCTATCCTCCAAGCTCTCCAAGAAATAGCTGAAAGGAGCCTCAGTGATGTTCAGTGAGGAAGTCCTAACAATTTACTGGGTGATGCTTTTCTATTTGATCCCCTCCTAGGCTGTTCTGCAGCCATGATATAGCCAGGCACCGCATTGCTGCAGAACTAAACTTGAAGCTTGCCCATAGACCTGCCTTATCTGTGAACTTGCCTTAGACGTCACTGAGATCCTAGTAGACCATGAGCAGACTTGTGCTACAGCCTGTGATCTGGGGTTACTGGGGCTTGTCCTTATCAGTGAGACCGCTACCTCCTCTTGTCTTGTGTGGTGCTCTTCCTTTATGGGGCAGCCTGCCTTTGCTGATCCCTTTCAAAACTCAGACCTTTAAATGGAGGGGATGATAGAACTCTACTAAAGTTATCAAGGATCACCATGGGAAGATGACATTAAATTTACAATAGAACTAGTCACTGAGAGAATCCAATGCTTCCCAATTATTTTACAATTTCTGATTAAGTGCAGCAGCATCCAGGATAGAGTGGGCATGGATGAGATGTGTATTCAAGTTTTCTGGTTTGTGTGTGCATAGAAATGCCATTTGTCTTAATTTCTACAATTTTTTTTTTTAAAAAAACCATTCTTGGACTACCCTTGAGACTTGTGGAGAGTTAATGAGACCACCTGTAACAAAAACAGGTTTCTCAGTCAGATCCGCGTCAGTAAATCAAAAATACACCATTATTGGAGAATGAAGAGTCCCCAGATCTGTGTATTTAAAAATGGAAAGAAAGATCTTCTAGAAGACCATAATCTGCAGGGGCATTTAACAGTAGGAAGACATGCAGTCATATGACATCAGAATTGCAGACTCAGACCATAAGGGACCTCAGATGATCTCCAGTCCACTCTCTGTCCCAGAACAGGCTCAGCCACGGGATCAGACCAGGCTTTATCCCTTGGGAGCTGGGAACAGCTGTGGCCTTGTCCTTCTTACACCTCCCTTAAGAGGTTACTCCTCCCTTAATGTCTGACACCATTATGATGATGGTGGATATGGAGATGAGATCCTCTATAGACA
>VXBW01008341.1:0-11355 GCA_013400375.1 Thinocorus orbignyianus
CAGAGGAAATGGTCTGAAGCTGAGGCAGAGAGGGTTCAGCTGAGATATGAGGAAGAATGACTTCACTGAGAGAGTGGTCAGGAACTGGAAGGGCCTTCCCAGGGAGGTGATGGAGTCACCATCCCTGGAGGTATTTAAGAAACGTTTAGATGTGGCACTTCAGGGCATGCTCTAGTGGCTGAGATTGTTGGGTTGGGTGATTTGTTCTGTGGGGTTTGGGTTTTTTGTGGGATGTGTGTGGTGGGTTTTTTTGTTGTTGTTTTTTTGTTTGTTTGTTTTTGTTTTTGTTTGTGTGTGTGTGTGTATGGTTGGACTCAGTGATCTCAGAGGTCCCTTCCAACCGTGAAAATTCTGTGATTCTGTGATCATCCCAAAACGGCGTGTGGATATCTATATGGATTTAGAATACAGAAAACAATGGGATCGGTATGATATATTCTGATACATTCTGAACTGCGAAAAAAATAATTACAATTTTTTGTTTTATCACTTCTACAGACCACCTAAATTAACTTTGTGTGCAAAAAAACATCCAAGATGTCGATAAATCCCCTTTGAATATCACGGGAAATTTGCCAATATCCTCGTTCTGACCCTCTGTACCGAGGATGTTTCTAATTGCTATCAAGCAAGAAATTCTTCAGATTGAAAAAAAAAAAGGACACAAAGGGGCACGTTTTCAAGTGTAATAGGGAGACTCAAGTATGAAAGGGAAATAACCAAAGCCAGCAAGTACGATCTGATCTGAAGCCTGAGAGGAGCTTAATAAAATGACTTAATTGCTTAATAAAAATCTCAAGCATGGGAAAAGACTGAGTGAATCGGTAATATGTTAGAAAACAGTGGGTAGCAGAATAAGATGTTTTATCTCCATTTTAATTGTTTTAATCTTTGCATGCACAGTTATATAAAAACCGTGAACTGAGCTGGGAATTTTGGAATCTAAACCATACATATTTTTATTTTTTTTTATTTTATATCAAGGCTTTTAACAGCTTACGTGTCCCAAGAGCTTGGCAAAAACCAGGCAACCCCAGCCAACTGTCCTGTCAGATCATCAAGCCTGAGGCAAGCACATTCAGCTACGCACTTTCCTAAGCTTAAAACCAGGAAATAAATAAGTAAAGAGACAAACAAGCAAATAAATAAATAACTAACTATCAGAAGCACTTTGAAATCTATTCCATTTTCTTCCACATTCATTTTTGACCTAATACAGCTCAGAAGAAAATGTCTTTCCAGAGGGCATTTAGCAAAGTGCCTTGGCAGTGGAAAAGACCTCTCCTGCTCCTTTGCTTTCCATTTTGGAAACCAGTTAATGTATTGCTGTTATTTGTGCTAGGTTTTTTGTTTCTTTCTTGACTCTAGGGTAACATATCGAGTGCGCATTCCCCTTATCCTGTTTTTCTGCCGTTTGTAAAAGGCCAACTATTGTAAGCAGCTATTACAGATGTTATTTGAGTTGCACTGAGCATCGCTAATGAAAACTGTTGAATTACAATGTTTTTGACATTTATGGCAGGCCGCATGGAACAAAAGATGCTTTTAATCAACTAATCAAAGTATGTAAACATTTTTTCTCCAAATTCAGATAATGACTTTCCTTTAACCATTTCTTTTTCCTTAGGTGTTAAACAAAGAGGGTTTTGCTAAGGCCTATTCCACATTGTAATTCATGAGTTGTATTTAACTCCCAGCCCTTTAACAGAAAATATTCCTTTTTGCATGTTTCCAAAATCCATTTCTTGGAGACGGTTTTAATTTGGTGCTTCTATTTGTTGATGCAAATAAGCTGCTGAGAAGTTCATTAAGTTAAGGATAATGGACTGAACTTTTCCTGCAGATGGATTACATGCCATCTTTATTTTGTAGATGCAGCTCACAAAGCCTAGTATCTACCATCTCAATATTATTTTGGTTCAGATAGCAATATTAATCAGAGTTGTTATCATCTTAGCATTCGTGTAGTGGCCACAGTGTGTGAAAGCTGGAAAACTATTGCCAGAGCTTCCAGCATTGTCACTGGTTTGATGATGGTATTTCTGACAACTCTTGCTCTTTGCTGGTGAGTATGCTATAACAGTAAAAAAATAATCTAAAACCTGTTCCAGTGACAATAAATGAATATGTAGCTTAATTTCTGTTAAGACAATGATTGTAATCCAAAGAAATGGCAAGTAAATTAGTAGAGGATTTACTGGGAAAAGAGTTTTCTGCAGAAAGTGAACTCTTTTTAGATGCATTGAGCTGAGCATAAGGGACAAGCTTTGGGGCAAAAAGTCATTTAATCCATTGTGACAAAGCAGGAAGAGAACTTCTTAAACAACAAAAGGCTAGGGCACAGGTTTGCCATTTCGGGAAAGTAGCAAAGGATAACATTTCCCACTTCAGAACTTTGCCCTTTAGATTCTTAAGAGCTCTTTCTTTTTTTGTCTCACTGACAATAAAGAAAGTTCAGTGCAAGCAAGGGGGAAATGTTACCACTTTCCAGGTGTTAATACAGTCACACGCCTATATTTATGACTAGAAATAGGGCAAAGATATGTTTCAGCTTTTCAAAGCTCAGAGTAATTTTGTCTCTTTATTGCTCCCTAAATAAATGCTTCTGGCCCAATGGGAATTTCTTGCACTGCTTGAAAATTAACGGGATTTTCCTCAACCAGCTTTATGCTCACACATTCAGCACTGCATTAGCAACATTCTGCTTTTCTCAATCTATACTAACATATTTAACGATCCTTTTATTAATTCCAGTCCCCACATTTCTTCTGTATAACAATCAGAATCATTGATATAGGCAAAAGCAGAGTTCATGTTTTCAAATGAATTGTAATGGGAAATCTGAACCACTATCCTTACAGTCTTACTGACATGGAAATAACCTTAAAGATTATGGGCATGGAGAGGTAACTGTGATCAAGATCTAAATCTCTTACAGGCTCTTGCCAGGTCTTACGTTTTATCTAACTACAACATGGAATAAAGAGCAACAACTAAAACACCCCTTGCTTAAACCTGTGTTCTCTCCAGGAGGATCATTCAAACTAAGGAAAAATCTTTATGCTTTTTGAAACACTTGAGCATTTAGTTTCTCACTGTCCAAAGTCTTTGTTGAATCACTTGATGTATTTTGAGACCTCATGTCTACGCTTCTTTCCTTCGTGTTTGTCTAGCAGTCATATGCTCAGCCTCGTCCTCCCTTCTCCTCCACCTCTTTCTCAAGGAGCTAACTTGTTCCCGGTGGATTCAAGCAACTGTGGTGAGCTTTGGGAATAGCTCTAGTGGAAACAGCTGAGAAAAACAGGACTTGACAACTTGGGTTGTTGAGCCTAGAGAAGAGAAGGATCTGGGGAGACCTTATAGCCCCTTTCAGTACTTAAAAAGGCCTGAAGTAGAGATGGAGAGGGAATCTTTACCAGGGAGGGGAGCCATACGATGAGGGGGAATGGTTTTAAACTGAAAGAGTAGAGATTTTGATTTGACATTGGGAAGAAAATCTTTGTTGTGTGGGTGGTGAGGCACTGGAACAGGTTGCCCAGAGAAGCTCTGGCTGTCCCATCCCTGGAGGGGTTCAAGGCCATGCAGGGGCTTGGAGCAACCTGGTCTGGTGGGAGGTGTCCCTGCCCAGGGCAGGGAGGCTGGAACTGGATGATCTTGAAGGTCCCTTCCAGCTGTAACCATTCTATGATTCTATCACTTGTGGATATTACGCAGCTCCATAAACCATCTTCTTTCTTGACAATTAGACTTTAATATAAAAGACAGCTCTGCATTTCATTAAGTGTTCTGTTGATTATTCAGTACTTGTGGGGTGTGATTAAACATTGAGGAAATAAACAAAGTGTTCTCTATCATTTTAGTCACTAGCCTGACTACCACTGTGCTTGTTAATTTTTAAGTGAAAGAATTTGGTACAGAAATACAGAATTTCAAAAGTGGTTTTCCACACAGATCAGAAAAAAAGGTGTGTTCCTACACACCTAGGGAGATCTGTATAATTAAACTGTGAATATCAGTTTTATGAAGACAACAACAAGTTGTGTTTCCACAGATTATACTGGTTTTCTCATTTATTTCTTAAGTGTTCAATACTATTTAGCACAATTTTACCACTCGGTAATATTTTTGTCAAGTAATTGAGCTGTGTGGGGAAAAATACATGTCTGGACCTACAGGAAAAATAGAAATGTCTCAGAATAATTTTAACCTGTGATTTATAGTCTGGAAAAATATCAGTCAATAATTCACAGTCTTAACATTATACTTAGTTCTTCTACTGTATGCGATATGGTTATCATTTTATGAAAATCATTCAAAGTACCCGGTGTCTGCAAACATCAGAAAAAAAAGGAAAAGAGAAAGAGAAAAAGGTATTTGGGGTAGCAGAAAGTGGATAAATTCATCTTTATTATGCTCTTGCTCCTTAGGATACAATTACAATGCAGTTTACTTGTTTTGAAATAGGAGTTCTGTGTTTTTGTAGTAAAATGCCTTGAATCATAAACTGGAGGATAAAATGCAACATTTTTTTGAAACTACTGTTGGAAGGTATTTTAAAAACCCCTCAACCCTACATGTTGAAGTGTAGTAGTGGATGGAATTGACAGGGGAAGATGTTATGATGATAAAAATGACACAGCAAAATGATGAGAAAAATGTGTTATTTTTAACACCTTTTTTTTAGCACACTCTAACAATTAGAATTTTTTCAGTTGTGTTAACCTTTGACTTACTCCAAACAAAAATATGAATTTGAATATTGGCTTATAACTGTATAGTTTTGCACACTGATGGACATCCAGTCAGTATGTGAGTCCATACCTCAGTTATAAAAAAGGAAAACTGAAAACTGATGTTATACTGATGTGTTTGATCCCCAAGGGTAAATACTACCTCTGAGGCTGTTCGGTATTTTCCTCTTGGTTTAAATGCTTCCCTCTTGGTTTAAATGCTTCTGGTAGTAAGTTCTATGAAATTATACATTTTTCTCATAGTACTGGAAAATTCTTCCTCAGATGAATAAAATTCATAGATAATTTAAGATGACTAATGTAACAAATTGTTTGTGACATCCTCTTGAAAAGTTGGAGGAATAACATATTGTAAAAGAAGAAAGATGTGACTGGTTTTGCAGGAGTGTAAAATCCTCAAATTACTACTGACAACGTGGCTTGCAACTCTTAAGTAGAACAGTCAGATTTGTGTCTTTACTTCATAATAACTGAACGCTAATAGTTAATATCCCTAATAATGTGCATTTAATTACTAATTTATTCAAAGCTCAAATTGATAGCTAATCTTAGCAGCATCTTGCAGCTGTGGAAATGCACTTCTGCATTTGATAGTATCAAGAAATGAATAGATCCATTTACTAGCTATATATTCATCCTATTGCAGAACAAGAAGTGCTTCATAATGACCTTGCAGTCAACTCAGAGGCAGCAACACATGACTGAGTTATTTTGATACCCGGTGAGAGGCCACGGTTTGAGTTACTGATTGTTTGTCTACCTGGGAAAGAGCATCTCTTGTACTTACAAATCCTTTTCTCAGTTCTGCCTAAGTGCACTGAGCCTGCATATATACAGCTGAAGGAGGAATTAAACCTTCAGTTTCATTTTTCCAGATCAATAATTTTCATTTGCCTATACTGTTGTATCTGAAAATGCAGATCCAACTATGCCGAACTCATTTCTTTGCCAATCTTTCTAACTAATTTACCACATACTGAGAACACTGCTTTCCTTTATTTGTCAGCAAGGATACTACAGATTGTCAGTGTCCCAGGCTTTTTTGCTCTGCCTGTCATGGATGTTGACATCCTGCTGAAGGGATGCAACCTACAAGCCCTTTTTAAGACATTACTACATAGAACTCTATCACGATATAGTTGGTAGCTCTCTGACTTGGAAAAAAAAAAGTAATTAATTTGCATTTGAGTGTACAGATGGGTTAATGATGGAAAAAAAAGTGGATCTTCTGTTTTCTGTTAGTATCTCACACAATGATGGTAGGGAAAGAGGCAGTTTCAAATAGAGTTCAAATCAAGGTTCTTCTCACCAAAATACATAGCTCATAAATATGAATCATGGAGTTAAATATAATACAGTCAGATATGTTTCCCTAAATCTAAGATATGAACAAGTAATAGGATAATGGTAAAAGTTTAAAGGCAGTAAGTGTTCCAGGGTTAATTTATCTGAAACTTTTTGTAAGACAAGAGTTATTGACCTGATTCCTCAATACCCCATAGACTCTTCTCTAAAGCTTAGTTTCTCTATTACCTTTTGAAGTTGTTACAGGATAGGTGAGCAGTTTGCACTACCAACAGCCTAATTAGGAAGAATAATGTCCCTTGGGACAACAAAACCTTCTTCATATTCAATCATCCAGTCCAAAAATATACAGGGTGGAGTAATGAATCTTAAAAATGCCAATTTAGTGAGTTTCTAATCACAGATACTTCATCAGCTGACAAAAGAAAAACCTCGGTAGGTGTAGCACTTCAAAATCTGGAACAATTTACATGTAATTTCAGGAATCAGCAGGGATACACAGCTGGATAAAAATAAAAAGCTTGCTGTAATTGAAAATTGCCTTGCAGCTTGTTTGTGATTAAAATGAAGTTCAGTTCCTTGAAATCTTGTTTAGCGATTAAATCTGGTTTACTTAGGCAATGAAATATTGCCTATTGTCCTTGAACGATAAAACTAGTACAGACATGCTTTAACATTTCATGCTAATTGAACATGTGTACATGCAAAAAAAATTGGTGAGATCCATATTCAGCAACCTGAAGGTTTTCATTTTTAACATCTTCAAGAAGTGCTTTCTCCCCTCTCACTAGAAGAGGCTGTGAGCTTCTGCATTCCTCTTAAAGAGTCTTGGGGACAGCCTGGCGTGGTTTATACCCAAAAAATAAGCAAGGAGTAATTCTGTCCAAACACCAATGTGATGAGTTTACCTAAAACCTGATTGAATTTAAAGTTTAACTGAAATGTAAAGTTAACCTCTAATAGAGTTCTTGTTTGTTTTGCTTTGCAATTTTTCGTATCTGTTTGTTTGATGTCTTAAATAGATTGAGAAGCAGGAGAGCTGATTCTCTTATAACGAAACAGGCATTCGAGACTTTAAGTCATTTGTTTGTTTGTTTTCTTAAACTAGTTTATTCTTTCTTGAGTGAAAAACAATGTTAAGAAACAGTTTTGCTGATAAAACTTGAGATCTTACAATTCTTAGAGCCATTTTCAGTGCAATATTTCACCTGGTTGGTTGGTTTGATTTTTACATTCAAAATTAATGAGTCCCTAGTCCTCACTAGATTTACCTAGGAGAAAAAACTTGAGTTAATAATAAAAAATTAAATAATAGTTACATTTATTGTATCAGAAAAAGGAGGTTTGTAGCATTAAAGATTAATAATAATACCAGCCCCCAAACCTTAAAGTGACATGGAAATAATAATGTAACTTCTAAATCTCAGCAGGCAAATCACCTTTCCTATGCATACCTTATCCTAGAACACTCTTGCAGACATACTCCAACAATCTCTTAATTATTTTCCTTATGTGCATTCCTTTAATATATACTTCAATAATTATGACTTTGCTAATGATATAATTTTAATAAGATATATATTCAGAAGATAGAAATAACGTTGAAATAATTTAAAGTATTTAAATTTGTAACTGAATTAGTAGCTATAAAGATTTTTTTTCCCCAGCCTTTTGTTTAATGTGTTCAGTTCTGGGTAATTGCTATATAATTCTAATAATTCTTCAGTGGAGATGAATCAAAAAGAGTTTCCTGGCAAAGAACAGATGACCTGCAATACTTGGATTGCTCTTACTGCACTGACTGTGCAATACTGATAGCCAATTTTGCCTCTAAAATAACTTGAAATTAGATGAAAAAAGAAAAGAAAAAAAAAAAAGAAAAGAAAAAAAAGGAAGTTAAATTATACGTGGAAAGGTTATTCAAAAGAGCCTGATTGAAATATACTCTAAGAGGTGCTGAGAGGTCACTTCAAAGACTTGGGTGAAAAACAAGGAAGTTGAGGAAGGTTGAATTACAGAATGACAGAATCACAGAATTTTCACTGTTGGAAGGGACCTCTGGGATCATTGAGTCCAACCATACACTCACACCAATTAGTTCATCAAGATAGGGGTGTGGAAAAAATTGTATAAATTAACAGAAGGAAAGTACAGAAAAGAGAAAAGAAAATGGAAGCGTCTTAAACACAAATAAAATATATATAGATACACACGTAAGCATCCAATAAGTAGTTTGGAAAAACAAAGGTTCACTAACTACATAAATAAGGCTCTCAATGCCACCATATTTTAAAACCAGGGAGGGAAATCTGTAAACAATATTACATTTTTACATAATTGATTTTTACATAATTGTTATTACTGTTAGATTTAGTTTTGACCAAGGATATAGCTCTGTCCTTACTGCATACAGAAGGAGGTCGCACACCAATTCCTAGCTTCTATGCTGTTAATCAGTAAATTTGGTGTTCTTGTGTGATAAAATTTGAGGGTGCTCTAAATTCCCTAAGATAAAACATATTTTTAATCTAGAATTCTGTTTTGTGCAGAATTTTGGGAAAAGTATCTGCAGTCCTAGGTCTCACAAGTAACACTGAATTTACAGTATTCCTAGCGCTATTGTAATGCACTTTATAGTTCCTGTCACTTGCACTTTTATTAATAACACATAATAAAACCAGCATGCAACCAAATAAAATGTGGCAATTAATGAGTTAGCATGTTAATTAATGCTTCTTTTCTTTACAGTTGTTCATTCTTAAAGTGAAAAAAATTTTCTTCTGCAATGAGCTTTTTTTGTAAGAATAAAAAATATAATCCATGGTTCCAGGAACCACACAAAATACAAAAAGATATAGTCTAAAGAATTTAATCTGAATCTAGAAATAAATTCAGGTTACTGAGGGCCTCTCAGCTGATATTTGGATAAAGTATGAGGCATTTCAACCTTATCTGCATTTAGCTGTTGAAAATAGAATATTTCATATTTTTCTCCAGCTCTGTTTAAAAAACATACTCTTTTCATAACAAAAACATGGAGCTATGTTCATAGATGTATCTGAGAGACACTGCTCCAGGAAATATCTTTTTTATTACTATTATTTTTTTTTAATAGAATCTGCTGGGATAAAAACTAATCCCTTAGTGTGAAGTAGCACATTTTTGCAGCTGCACTGGAGCAGGGAATCTCAGCTTTTAATGTCATGGTTAGAATCTTCAAAATATGCTTAAATATTTTGTAGCTCTCCAAGAATTTGAGCAGCTGTATCCGGAATTTATTCTCTTTGGTATTTTGTAACAGCGTTCGTTCATTTAATTTTCAGTAGTTTTTTATTCTGCTCACGTCAGCAGTATAATGTTTCCACAGCAGATAAAAGCATGCAATATTATTTCTTGAATACGACTAATTATAAATGTCAGTTTACATTTCATGTGTAGTATTTACAGACACAAGAAGATTTTTTTAAATACTGTATTTGTTCAGAGCTGAAGGAAAAATTGAATATTAATAGTATTTTTCCTCCACAAGGGATGCAGAAGAAAGCTAGAGGAATGTGCTAATGTTTGTTTGTGAGAATGGAAAAAAATAATAATAAAAACTTCTTTTTTCATACTATGGAATGAGAAGAAGCAGTATACAGAAGACCCAGCATTCACAGGTTAAGTGAGCCATGACCAGAATTTCAGAGACAGAGTGAGAAGTCCCCTGCTGGGTCCTAATTTATTTGAAGGTGGGGACCAGACTTGTATTTGACTGTTTGGCACCTGAGGAGCATGTGAAACTTTCTGAATAAGTGGCAAACCAGGAGTAAAGCACAAAAGGGTTTTCAAACAGCGTGTTGGAAGCCCAGAACTCCTTATTTTTTTGTTTGTTTTTAAATTAAAGAAAATATTAACAACAAATCACAATAAGACACCTCAAGATGAAGATGAAGTCTTCTGCCTCAGCTGTTGCTATCACCTCTCCTAGTATTGCAGTTGAACAGAGATCATGATGAGGATGCAAGCCAGATTCCTGTGATTTCTGGCAGTAAAAGCAAGGTTTCATCTCCTCCTGTGAGTGTTTATGCCTAAGCATGATTGCTGGGTATGATGTTCTTGATATCATGGAGACTTGGAGGGACAGAGCACGTAAATAGAGCATGGTTATTTAAATAGGAAAGACAAAGAGGGAAGATCTTCTATGAAAAAAGGTTGAGAGAGCTGGAGTTCTTTGGCCTGGAGAAGTGTCCAGGGAGACCTTAATGTCCCTTCCAATACCAAAAGGGGGCTACAGGAGAGATGGGGAGGGACTATTTATCAAGAGGTAGAGTGATAAGATGAGGGCTAATGGTTTCAAATAGAAAGAAGGAAGATTTAGATTAGATTTTAGGAAGAAATTCTTTAATGTGAGGGTGGTGAGGCACTGGAGCACGTTGCCCAGAGAAGCTGTTGATGCCCCGTCCCTGGACTTGTTCAACACCAGGTTTGATGGGGCTTTGAGCAACCTGGTCTGGTGGGAGGTGTCCCTACCCATGGCAGGGATGTTGGACTTCAATGATCTCTAAGGTCCTTTCCAACCCAAATCATTCTACAATTCTATGATTTTACAACTCTGTGATCTGGGCACTGCTACAACTCATAATCAGAAGGGAAAGAAACACAAGAGAGGTTGTAGCAGACCGTCTGAGCAAGAGGAGGTAGGAGGAGATAGACAATGAGGCTTTCTACAGTGAACTAGCAGAAAGCTTCCACTCACAGGAATTCATTTTCATGGGATATTTTGACTATATACACTGCAACCCAACTGCAGACAGCGTTAGTGATGATTTCCCAAGATTGAACATCCACCAGAATGCTGAGAAGGGGAACTGGAGAATTAGGACTCTACTTGTGGAGAACATTCTTTAGCTTATTCAAGGAATTACTGGGCAGAATGCCCCCCCCGTGACAAGTGTCCATGAAGATGAAGGAGGCCCAGGAGAGCTGGCTGAAGTTTTGGGATAACTTGCTGACAGATCAGCTCTTTGTTTGGGAAGATCAAGATGTTTGGCAAAGCAAAATTGTTTTGTCTAAGCAATGCATTTCCTGATGAAGTCAAACTCAAGAGATTAAGGACTTCTATAAGAACCAGAAACAAGAGCAGGCAAGAAAATGTAGTATGAAATCTGCTCGAGCATCGAGTGACAAAATCAGAAAGGTCAAAGCCTAGTTCTAGCTAAAACAACCAGAAGATATTAAGAATCATGACTTTGCTTTGAATTTTTTTTTTTTTTTTTTTTTTTGGGGGGAAAAAAAATTTCAGAACATTAAATTGTTC